>JAEQBH010006474.1:0-278459 GCA_016808115.1 Tetrastigma voinierianum
ATTTTGTTTTATATGTTATAGAACTGGAATTATAGGCATTCTAGTCACTATACTATTAACATGTTGGACTGATCTGGCCCATTTCTATTTAGACTAATTTTTCTGATTAGTTCCAAACTTTCAACCACCCGGTTACGAGCCAAACTGACAAAACCTAAAATGCTAAAAAATTCATTTTACAAATTATATTATTATTCTAATAAAAATAAATAATATATAAATATAATAATTAATATATAAAATAATTTAGTCTAAACAATATAATAATATTAAAAACTTAAATAAATAAATAATGATGATAATCAAGAGAGATCTAAATATCAAACCAACTAAATGCAACAAGACAAAGAAATAAAGAATAAACTTAATAACATCTCCAAAAAAAAATTCAAAGATCAAACGAATCTCATATACCTATAATCTTTATCTTCATTCTCATTATATCCAATAATAACATGTAACTCTATATTAGAAATACGTGCATCATAGATATCATCATCATCTATTAATTGATTTTTTAGAATGTTAACAATATAAACTTTATTTATATATGGAATAAAATTTTTATATAATAATAAAATTATTTAAAAATATATTGATTATTTAATTATTAAATTTAATTTATAAGCTACTACAATTCGTTTTTATCGAAAAAATACATATATGATTAAATAAAATTTAAAAGATAAATAAAAAAATGAAATTATAAATATTTAAAATATGATTAATGAGATAAATAAAAATATATTCAATATTACAACTGTAATTTATTTAATTTGAATACATTTTTTAATTTTTTATAAAAGATTTTTTAAATATTAAATTATCATATAAATTATATGAAAAATTACATTTAAATTTTGGAAAATAAATGGTTAAAAAAGTTTAATATATTAATACTTATTATAATAATAATAATTATTATTTTAAAAAACTTTTATGCTACAAAAGTGTGATATTTGATTCCATATTAAAAACCCAAAATATGTATCATTATGACAAATCCTCGAAAATCTTGGTAATTACTAAACTGGGGCTAATTGAAAAAATTAACAGCATTTTTGTTCTAACAAACCCACACTGGGCAACGTAGAGCTTAAAACTAGGATCACAATTTAGCTCAATTTTATTCGATACTTAAATTTTATACGAATCCTCTCAAAATGCAACAATTTAATAATATCTATTTATTAATAGATGTTGTTTTTTTATCTTACCATAAAATAACAATAAAAAAACCTCTAAATTTATTATTTTAAAATATAAAAATATCATTATTAATTTATTTCATTTGTAGCTTCATTCTCATGATTAACACCCCGAAAAAGAGGGTTTTAAAAGAATTTTTATTTATTTAGCATGTGGTCGACTGTTTGTAATTTATAATATTGTATGTTTTATTATTGTTGTTGGAACGTGGGTCTGTCCGAAGGACATGTAGGACACGAAATTCTGACTCATCATGGCCCACACACCAAATGCTGACTCATTATGGCCCACACACCAAATGTTGACTCAAAATTTTCAATCCTAGCAGACCACAGTCTTTCATAATTCATAATTGTGGAAGAAGCTAGCTCTATACATAATGTAAAAATGTATCAGGGAAAAGAAAATTTATTACGGATTTTTTTTTAATAATCTAGAAAATATGATGGAAAACATTAAGAAAATAAAGTATTTATTTTACTTATTACTTTCTTTTATTATCAAAGAAAATAAAAAAGAAGAGGAAAAAAAATTATCTTAAAAGTCCATACACTATATTGACACAATTCCATTTCCAAGAGTGCAACCCCATATTTATTTTTATAAAAACTTCGAACTATTTTTTAACACTAATTAAATTAAATATATATATATATATATAGCAGTTATTTTTAAGTTTTCCATGATTAAACAAGGAATAAGTTTCTTTCTTTTTAACACTTTTTTCTTTCCTTTTATTTTTTACTTCCGAAACAAACCATAGTGACATAAATAAGTTTCTAACAATTTGGAATGTCTTTATAACGTTGGCTAAAAACCCAATTAGATTACGTGGCTTTATAAGGTAAATCGACAGACTGACATAGTCTGTATTTAATTACACAAAAACGGCCACTATTTAAATTAGAGAGTTTTTTTTTTTTTTTGTAAGAACTATGAGGTGTCTCGAATGGTATGTGGACATATGAAAAGGAAAACGTTTTTAAATCATATCATACTTAGACTAATATTCATATGCTCAAGAGGATCATCAGACAAGAAACTCTACTTCACATAACATAATATATTCTCGAAACTTAACTTAACACCATCGATTAAACTGAGTAAACTCAAATCCATCTCACCTACATATTTGATGATAAAATATAAATTATATATTAGGAGAATTATCATGAGGTGTCCCGAACGGGCATATACATACATGAAAAGGAAAACATTTTTAAATCATATCATATTTAGATTAATATTCAAACAAGTGAAAAGGGACTAATAGATAGTAAAATTCTATCATATAACACAGTTATATTCTCGAAATTCGAACTCAAAATCATTGATTAAACTAGGATAAACTTAACCATCAAATCTACATGTTTGATGATAAAATACAAATTACATATTGAGAGAATTAGTACTATAATAATGAACTTTTATGATTTTTTTTTGTATTTAAATATTGAATAAAAAGTTTGGTTTTTAAATGAATTTTGATATTATATATATATATCCCAACTTTTATTTTTAAATATAGTTGTATCATAAACCACTTTGATTTGGTATAATTTTCAGTTCCCTTTATATATTAATTCTATACGATTATAAACGTAGTGCTTCAACTCTATCCTGAATGAGTAATAGCCACATCAGCCGGTGCTATAAAACAGAGAGCACCTTCACCGCCAGGATCTAGGCTCCAGCCTACTCACAAAAATTAACGCAATAATTTTGGCAGTATACACTAAAAGAGGTTTTCTCTAATAACAACATTACATGGAAGATTCAAGCTCAACCCCTTTCCTCTCCGAATCCCAATCCGCCGACCAACTTGAACCTCCCAAACACCTCCCCGTCCCATCCCTCGACGACAATTTCGAGCGATACATCGGAGATTTCGGCTGGGCTCAGCTTCTTCAAGCCTTCCTCGTCTCTTTCGCCTGGGTCTTCGACGCTCAACAGACCTTCATCAGCGTATTCACAGACGCCGAGCCGTCCTGGCACTGCACTGCTCATCAGCCCCCCGCCGCCGCCGATGATCTCTGCGCTTCCGCTTCCGCTTCCGACGTCTGCAGGCTTCCTAAAGGTTCATGGTCTTGGGACCGGCCCTCCGACATCTCGATTATATCGGAATGGAATCTCGCCTGCGCCGGTTCAATCATCAAAGAGCCTCCCCGCTTCTTCCTTCTTCATGGGCTGCATGATCGGCGGAATCGTCCTCGCCATTAATTCGCCGACTCTTCCTCGGCCGTAAAAAACATGTTACTCGTTTCTGTCTTTAATAAATGGCGCTGGGGAGCTTAACCATTTTCCCAAATGTTTGGATCTACTCCGGATTAGATTCTCTGCGGGTTCGGGCGCCAATGATCGATTACGCGCTTGCTTATCGACGGAGCTCGTCGAAAGCTATGGCGCTGCCAGGTGGGTAATTGGCTCTTCCCTCTTCACCCTCGGATTCTTTGTCATTACCAGTCATAGCTTACTAAACAGAGGCTCGTCAGCGGAGATATCTTTATTCGTGGACTTCCGTTCCGGGACTGTTGCACGCTTTCTTAGTCCGTTTCTTGGTTCGGGAGTCTCCCGAGATGGCTGAGAAAGGGCGGAAGGAAGAAGCGGTGCGACGCTGAAAAGTATAGGGACCGTGAACAATAGCAGCCACCAAGCTTCCTCAGGCTTGATGGTGTTCAGGTTAGCGGAAACCACTACAGATCTACATCTTTACTCAGTAATAGGCATTCTGATGGAGAAAAGGTGGGCTTTGCGGAGACTCTCAGCAATCATGAGTGTGGGATTTGGTGTGGGGATGGTATACTATGGGATGCCATTAGCGCTGGGTAAATCGCCATTCAATCTCACTGAACGTTACTTTGAATGCGATGTCAGAAGTGCAGCTTCGCTGATCGCTTTTCTTATCGAGAGACTGGACAGGAGTTCAGTGCTGGGATTCACGGTGACAAGTGGGGTGTGCAGTATAATGGTGTGATCGGTGAAATGGAATCAGTAAAGATATGGCTAGACTGATATCCTTCTTCTGCACATGCACAGCATTCGAGATCTTACTGATATACACGATAGAGCTGTTTCCGACAACCGTGAGGAACTCTGCTATGGCGATGGTGAGGCAGGCGCTGGTTTTCGGGGGAGTGTTCTGCCCTACTATAGTGGCGATGGGGAGGGAAATGGGTATTTATCGTATGGGATATTCGAGTTAAGGATAATAAGTTGTGCTATGTTCGTGGGATGCTTGCCGGAGACAAAGGGGGAGAAACTTTGTGACACCATGGAGGAAGAAGAGAACAAGCAGATGAGAGTAAGGTCTGGGTCGTCACTGGGTCTGGGTCTGGGTCTGGTCACTTAGCTATCATTTTGTATTGTATTATTGTATTGTTGCGCCTTTCACTGCTATGTGTCTTTCTAAATGTCCAGTCGTCAGATACGCTGTACCATCTCGAGATAAAATATCAAATGGCTACTTAAAATTGCAAATTTCCAATGTGGTTTACATTGAACTTTTTTTTTTTTTTTTCGCGATGAAGGCTAAAATAAGCGCTCATGCGCCCACTCAACACAATTCCAAGAAAAGAGCTTCCTAATCTAACGAAACACACAAAGCCGACTCGCTAAACCCCAGCGAGGCGACGCCCATCAAGATCCAACCCTTTTACGCGCATTCAAGCCTTGCACCAACTGTAACGGCGTATTAATCCGCTCTACCTAAAGGTTCATTATGGAAGTCTCCCAAAAGATAAATGTAATATATTATCCCGCAAATCCAACTAAATCTCATCAATAGCGAAAAGAAGATAATACCGCCATCATCAAACCGGTGATCCTTACTAAATCCGACATGTGATATACGAACAAAAATCTCCCATCTAATGGGAACGAATCCTAACCACCATCCAACCGGGTTGAACATCTACTATAGATACGCCACCCTGATCTACGAGCGCACGATACTCAAGTTAAACATACGTAACACATTCCGCCTCTGCCAGTGATTCTTTTCCTCGCAGTGTTAAAACCGACTAGGCATCTGGATGGTCACGGCGAAGCCCTCACGACCTACCTTCTCAGAGAAGTGCTACCTCCAGATCTTCGCGACACTACCTCAAGAAGAAGCTTTATTCTACCGACGATCCAGAGCCTTCGGGATCACCCATTTAAGCCCCAATTCGCCTAACGACCCTAACACGCTCCGTACCCTACCCTATGGAAAAGATCATCGTCCAATCACGACAAAAGGTGTTTTTAAGCCATATCATCAATTGCGTACCCAAAAATTTAGTTCAGGGCGAGCGTATATTGACACACATAAAATGATAGCATAGTGATATAAGATTTTAAATGTGAGGGTTTGAATCTAATTGACTATATAAGTGAGAAAATGAGGGTTTGAATTCAATCGATTACAAGTGAGAAGATAAGGGTTTGAATTCAATTGGTTTTAAGTGAGATTTTTTCGTAAAAAAAATTGGTCAGTTACTACGTATAACACCTAAATTAATCTTCATATTTAATCGAGACGACCATGTGCCGATAAAACTTTATCACATAACATAATTACATTATCATGACTCGGCACGCATCATTTGCTAAGTCATAAAAGATCTCAACTATCTCACCTACACATTCAATGATCTTAATCACGAACATATTAGAACAATTAAGACTTGTAGATTGTCCATTCAACCCTAATATAGCGATTCTCCATCCACTTCAAGAAAGATCTCCACAACAAGAAAAGCAAAATTATGACGCCACTAAAAACTTTCCAAAGAAGGAGCAATCCTTCAAGCAAAAGCGGATTGCTAAGAATCGCTTCATCAATATCAAAGCAGTCATCATAGAACTGCTCACTCAAGAATCTTTGAATTTATTTGTAATTCCATTTTACCCCGCCTATACGGTAATCGTTTGGAGTGCTTGTTTTGAAAGATTTTGTCAAGACTTCAACAACCAAACACTTTAAAATCATTTAATATTTGGTCATTTGAAGTACAAAAATTATTTATATTTGTAATAAAATAATTTTAACTAATAAAATTATTAATTAAATATTTTATTTATTTTTATTTTTAATTAAATATTTATTTATATTTATATTTATATTTTTAAATAAAATTTATAAATTCGCATTTGAAATGATATAGATGAACGGCTACATGATGTGAATTATTAATAAATAAATTAAATCAAATAGATGGTGGATAAATAAAGCTTTAGATTATCACTATCGGAACCACCCTTTTACCTTTAACTAAATCTTAAAAGTTATTCTTCAAGAAAATAACTTAGATCGAAAATTTTTGCTAACTACGGGAGATGATCTGAGCAAGCAAAATCAGACAACTGCTCACTATGTGTCTGTTCTATATGTCTCCATTCAATTAATCAATTTAATAAACTATTTATGTTAAATATTAATTGATTAATTGATATTTTATTATTCTTGTTGTATTCGAGTTAATAAATACACATTAAGACGAAACTGAGGGGAGACGAATTGTCAATCCTATCCCATAACATTGATTTGTGTCGTATTGAGCAAGTTGTAGCTCAAATTGATCTCTACCTCTCCCCTATTTGTAGCCATTGTTTATCCACCTTCGGCTGTCACACAGGCTGCATACAATTCAAGGATTATTCTCCCAAGAAGTATCATTCAACTATTTTTTTTTTTTTAGTGAATCTCTGTAAAGGCCACATGAAAAATTATTATTTTCTTTCTTCAGTGTGCATGGCTGAACCTTAAAAAAGTAGTTAGTGAAAATTAAAGGTATTAGATATGCGTGCGGCATGCAAGTGGGTTCTTTCTTTTATACACTTTATTAATTTGCAAGCTTAATCAGAGATGATTGTGACACTTTCAGTTTCTTTTAATAAGAGGTTTTGATTTCGATCCTAGAAATATAATTATATTTTATGATAAAGTTTTACGGTTTTTATAGTCCCTCTCGAGTAGTATAGGAATTAGTTTAGATATTATATGATTTAATGAAATCTTTCGTGTATATATGAACCTATTCAAGACACTCATGATTTGACAAAAAGACAGTGATAATATAATTTGAAATTCAAACTGAACTACATATACGGATATACCATAGAGAAATTTAAATGCATTTGGACTTGTTCAGAACACTCATGATTTGACCAAAAAAATCAGTAATAATACATTTTGAAATTCATATTGAATAATATAGAAATTTAAACTATTTTAACCTATATATGAACTAGTTTAACAAATTACTAAACTGGTTTAACCAATGATTTCCAATTCGAGCCTTATCATTTTTATGAATTAATCCGAATATGATATGACTTAAAAACATATCTTCTACGTATACGGATCTACTTATCATTATTATTATTAGAGGATGTGTCCCAATTTTAAAAGTAGACGGTGACACATGAATGGATGGTGAATATATAATGGACTATGCTCCAAAATTTTGAGTTTCATCCCCATCTCCGTACGTCACAGATTTCATGGGTGACTCAGCTGGCTTCCTCCAAAATATATAAATTGATGAATTAATAATGCTCATCCAAACGGCAACTCTTATTCACTGTCTTTTTCTACAAGGACTGACATCAACGTCTGCCCACTCTCCTCATTCAGCCCATACATCCTTAGAAGTTAGAACTAACATGTATATTATTTTATGGAAAATTGCGTAGTTATGCTCTAAACGGAAATGTCTTTTTTTTTTAATTAAAAAAGGCCCACCCAAAAGTGGTCCATCGAAATTTCTGGCAGGGAATTTTTATATATATTTTATTGAATGGGAAATGTATAATAATTAATCATCTAATAAATAAATAAATAAATATTAACATGTGAAATAATATTTTATTAATTTAATTTTCTTTTTTAAAAATAACTCTTATTCATTGATTTTTAACAAAATTTGTATTAATTTAATAGTTTAAAATAGATTAATTTTTTAATATAAAAATATATTCATCTATAATAATTAATAAGTAAATTTAAGATTTTATTAATATTGCTTATATAATTTATTTTCTTTTTATATTAACAATATTTTGATTTTATAATCTTATATTTTAAAATTTCTATAGAATATTAAAATAATTTTTTGAATTAAAATTTTTTTAAAAATACTATTCACACTAGTTTAAAATATTTTTTAAAAAATAAAAATAATATGAAAAACTATTAGTATAACTTTCATTTCATTCAAAACAAATAGAAATGGCTAAAAGACCTAACCTCAAATGATAAGAGTTTGGCCGCACGCAGACGCCTTAGCCTGTCGTGGGAAAGTTTGCTCACCGTTTCAAACAAGATAGCGGTGGTGGATCTTATTCCCGATTCGAATCCTAAGATGATACATTACCTCAAACCGAGTTAGGAAATGCTAACCCAACCCATTTCTAGCTGCGGGCCAATACAAGTTGGGTTAATCTAACTCCTTTATATTCGCTGGCCGATCACGCAATTTTGTTCATTCAGTCATGCTCCAAAAATGGTGATAAAAACGCTGGCCAAAACCTTAAAAATGTTAAAAAAATTAATTTTTACAAATTCATCGTTTCTTCAAATAAAATAAATAATATACAAATATATAATAATAAATTATATAAATTGATTTATCTAAACAATATAATAATAGTAAATAAAATTAAATAAATAAATAATATTAACATCAAGTGGGAGTAACCAAAGTACCAAACTAACTAGGCTAAATAGGGTACCAAAACAATAAAGTAACAACTTAATAACATATCTGAAAAACAACTCCAAAATATATAATGAAACCTCATATGCCTCTAATCTTCATCACCATCCTCATTATATATATAATAATAATCGCGGTGGATTCCACATTAGAAATTATTCCACATTAGAAAGTTATCAACCTCTATTAATTAATTTAATGTTAACAATAATATAAATTTAAATTATTTTAATAAAAATATTTTTTCCAAAAATAATATCTCAACCTTATAATAATGAAATACTTATTTGTTTGAAAATTCATCTGCTAAAAGATATAATCATATTAGAAAATAAATTAGTAATATAATTTTTATTAATTATTATAAAAATAACATTATTTTTATTAACACTAGTTTAAGTAATAAAATTATTTAAAATATATTGATAATTTAGTTATTAAATTTTAATTTAATTTATAAACAACTTATTTTTATGCGCTATTATGATTGAATAAAATTTAAAGGATAAATAAAAAATGAAATTGCAAATATTTAAATAGGATTAATCATTTATTTAATTCAAATGCATTCCAAGAAATTTTTATAAAAGATTTTTTAATATTAAATTATCATATAAATTATATTAAAAAGATACTTTTAGAAATCAAAATAAAATGCTTAAAATAACAAATTTTAATATATTAATAATATATTATAGTAATAATTATTTTAAACTCCTGATGCTTATAAAAAGCAGATAAATAAAATATTAAATTTTTATGTATTTAACTCGAAAAATCTCAATTACTAAGCTCTGGCGCATTTAAAAAAATTAAATAAAATTTCGGGCCAATCGGGCTAACTCGAAACCCACATGGCCCATGACTAAAACGGGTACAATTAGCCTAATTTATTTGATTTAAATTTAAAACCCAACCCCTCCAAAATTTGCTAGCTGTCGACCCATTGGGGACTAACTCCATATCACAAATTAACTTAAAATCCAGAGTGTATTAAAAGGAAAAAGTTATTTATCTTTTATAGAAGTGGGAGGGATTTAGGGTACAAATTTGTAAGGAACAGAATATTACCACTATTGGAAAGTGAATAGTTGTAAAAAAAATAACAGTGATAATTTTTAAGAATATTTAATTTTAAAATATTTGAAGATAGGTAAGAGTTATAAATTAAAAATATTTATATTATTATTTTAACAAGTTCACAATTTGTATCATAACACCTCGATTTTTTTTACAAATAATTTAATACCACAATATCCTGTCATTTATAATTGTACTTTTAAATATTAATATCTTTGTTTTTAGGATAATTTAGTTATTAATATTATGGTGGGGCACTATTTGAGGGCATATATTTGGGAATTAAATTCCCAAACATCACCTTTTTTTTTTGCCTCCCTTTTGGGTGAGCTTTTTCAAATGTTTTCCCTGTATTTACATAATTGCCCCATTTTTTCCTGTAAAAGTTAAAACTCTATAAAAATCGAATTTTTCTAAAAAATGGCAAAACGGTAAATTGCTAAAATAGTATAGGTCAAAAACCTTGAAATTTTCTAAATCTTGGATGATAAAACGAAACTCATCGTTAAATTCGCCTTGGCGCAATCTAGCCTAGACGACTTCGGGCCGACTCGAAAGTCGGGATTTTCACGCTACGCTGACATGCTGGCCGAAATGATTCCCAGATTTGCATTGTTTACGAAAATCTCAAAATCTGAAACGACTTAGGCTGCTTCATGGGATATAATTTAAACTTGAATTCGAGAAAGAAAAAATGGCTTCGTGCCGAATCGACTCATTTAGGGTGGACACGTGCACGACGTGGTTATACATCCAACTTAAACTAAGTTGGGACAAAAGAGGAATTAGGGCCAAAATAGCCCATTTTTCCTGCTGGTTCACTCAAGAAAGAGAGGAGAAGAAGTGAGCCAAGCTTCCTTCCAAGATCTATGCAGTTTCTCAGAGGTAGGTTTTTCGTCGCCAAGAACAAAAGTTCAACGTGACGACGACAAAAAGTACGCATGAGTACCTAAAGAGGATTTCGCCAAGATCCAAGAGGGGAGATTTCGAAATCGGGTCGACTTGCCCGAGAGGCTTCCTACCCATGTATCACGCCACGAGGTAAGAGATTCTTTCACTTGGCTTATTTTCCATCTTTGGCTCGAAAAGAGGGTTTTTAGTTAAGGGCCCGGGTCAAGAAGAAAAAATAGGATTTTCTGGGTTTTGCCTCGATGTTTCTTTGCCTAAGCGAACCTTGAGTGCGCCTAGGCGGATGTGAATCTTTACTAAAGGTGCTGTGCGCTTAAAAAGCGCAGGAAGGTCCCACTAGGCGTGAAATTACGCCTAGGCGTGTTGTGCTTTCGCTGGGCGGAACCTGGGACAAAGCATGGGGACTTTTGGTCTTTGGCGGAGGCGAGCTATCTTAAACGTGCTGCGATCAGAGGCATGTTTGTGGCTTGTCTCAGGTCGTTCTCGTGGCCCGATTTGCGATTATTGGGGCTTGCTTCGGGGGCCATTGTGTATTTGTTTGGAGTGTGTCTGTTGCTTGGCCAAAGTGACATGTTTGAATGTCAATGTGTGTGCTCTAACATGTTGACATGTGATGAATAGTTATGTGCAATGGTCATTACATTGTTTGCTTGTGTGTGTGTCATTGCTTGATCATAGAATGACATGTTGAATGTGAATGTTGATATATGCTTGCATGATATATTGACATGAGCGAAATAATGTATGAAAATTATATGCATGTAGATATAATTGTCCATGATGCATTGGTGCTATGTATGAGTAGAATTGTGCATGTAGCATTTATTGTGAATGTGATAAGATATAACATGCAATGGCATCTTGCATTGTATGTGTACGGGGACATCACATTAAATGGGTGTGAGTGCATGGTTGGTAAAATCGACACTGTGTTTGGTGTTTGATTGAGTAGGCTCGGTAAATGGGACAACGTCCAACAGAGTCGCACGATTGAATAAAATGATAAAGAAAATATATGATGAATATTAGCGAAGGATAGATCCTCCATCGCGGGTGGCTTTACCAGTGTGGTCGGACATAGTCCCAGCGGTGAAATGTCGTAAAAGTGTTGGGTTTGTAGACCCCGCGATGTGAAACAAAAATCTTTATCCACGTAAAAATGGATTTTGAAAATAAAATGATCATTATGATGTATCATCAAAAAAGCTTTGGTTTATAAATGAAATTTGTTTTGAAAATGATCATTGGATGTCATCCAGAGTGACAGTTTATCACACATGGGCTTAGGCGTTGTGTGAGGGAGTCGGTGAGGACTCGGGCGCATGGTACATGGTGAGTCGCATCTCATTCATGGCATGGCATGTAGGATTCCATATAGAATTGGCATGTTCTTGTTGGAATGTGATTGTAAAGGTTGAGTGAACATTGCATGTGCAATTAGGTGGGGAGTAGCTCTTGTAGGAGGCATTCTTTACTAGGCGTGGCTCACCCTTTATGGAGACTGACCATACGGGTACAAGGTCGGCAACGGTGGACCGCTTAGACGGGTGATTGTAAAGAGAAGCGGAGCATGTGGCTGCTTGATGGATCTTTTATAGAAGTGCTTGAAGCTAGTCCTAGCTTATAATTTTGTATAAAAGAATTGTAATTAAAGTACGACATGCTAATATAGTGGTTATGTAATTATGATAAGGAGTCATGATCGGACTCTTAAGGGCGTATCTTAGTGCATTGCTCCATATTTCATTAAATGAATGAATGGATCCGTGAAGGGACGTATCATGAGGTGGTCTTAGAGTGGCTTCCGGTGTTCACGAGTAATTAGTCTGCAGGTCGATTATCGAACTTAGGTCATGTGATCTAATGTAGAAATTCCGCGAGGTTGGCGGCTGGATTAATGGGACCCGGTGGGGCGTCACGGCGATATCAAAGCATGGGTATTCGAGATACTGTGAAGCTGATGGAGATAGATGCAGGTCTTTCGTGCCATTGAGATTCACGGTGTCACCGGTTTGTACATCAGAGCATAGGTATGCGATTACATAGGTATTTATGGGCATGGGTTTAGACCATTGCATTCATTGTGTGCATTTCATGTTTTGTGCCTAATTGTGCTACATGATTCGGTGTTGTATGTTATTAACTGACTTATATGCATGATAAAATGTATATAGGAAGAAGGCTCTTAGGGTTGAAAGCCGTACCCTTGAGGTCGGACGAAACGATCGGAGATGGTTCGGGATGTTAAGATACATTAGTAGTTGGCACATGCACTACTAGTTAAAACGAAAGAGATCTGATTTTCCATTTTATATGCGAGATCACCAAGTCAAGGAAGAGGGCGTAAAGAGGCGTGGATGGGGCGACGACCAACCACCCTAGGCCTTTTGATCAACGTGTAAAACCCAAAAAAAAAGAAGGGTAAAACGGTAATTTATCGTAATAGTACAGGTGAAAAACTTGAAATTTTTATGGATCTCACCGTTGAATTCGTCTCTCAAAATCTAGTTATCCATTCGAATTTCGTTGAATTATGAGATGATCGAAATTTCAGGTATTTTGAGACATCAGGTGTCGGATGACACATGGGGTGGTGCCACATGGCATGACCAGGGCACCATGGGAGAAGGACACATGGCATGAGAGCCATGTGGTGTGGAAGGTGACACCTAAAGCATGTGTCCATATGACACATGACACATGATACATGGACCATGTGAAGACACATGGCCATGAGAGAGAAGGAAGGAAGGTGAGTTTCATGCTGGCAGAATAAGACGACAAAATAAGAGCAAAAAACGATTCGGTGGAATGAAAACAAAAATGAGGAAAATTAAAATTAAAGAAAAGAGAAAAGAAAGAAAGAGAAAAAGAAAGAAAAAAGAAAAGAAAATGAGGAAAAATGAGAGTGGAAAAAAAAAAAAAAGCAGTAGTGGGGAAATCAAAATTTGTGGGGAGAGAAAAGAAAAAGGGAGAGAGGGAAGAAGATTTTCCAGGTGTTCTAGAGCTGTCGGACTCGATAGTCCAAGAATAAAGTTAGTCCATACAACGAGGCTACGCGTAGATCACCAGAAATCGAATTTTTAAATGAAGCTCGAGGTAGGAGTTTTCTCTACCTTTGGATCCTTTAAACTTAGGCGATAAATGAATTAGGTATAGTATAGCTGACTTCATGGGGCGAGATTTTCAGACATTGGGATTGTTTTTGGACAGTTCAGGACTAGGTTGTGAAGGTCATTATCACGTGATTATGGGTTCAGGCAATTTGGAGAAATGCGTTCGGGCCTGTTTTAGTTAAAGTTCTAGAAAATGCATGCTGGATTTTTGTGTGTTATTTCCCCACAAAAAACTAAAATTTCTATGCGAGTCGGATTATTGGCAGGGAATGACTGGTTTGTGTGGACTATTTTTAGTGTGTTATTCTTTGGAGATTGGATACCTCTTGAGAAGGTGTTGAAAATATGTTGATATATAGATTGTTTAAATATATTGAATGGATGTAAATTATGTGCATTTGATATAATTATCCGTGATACTTAGTATAAAGTATGGAATGTAAATGTTTCATGTAGTGTTCCCTATACATGTAACATGAGGTACATGCATTGACATTTTTGCATTGCATATGCACAGGGACACCGCATTGTGTTAGGTGTGTGTGCATGGTTATGATCATTCATCATTCTTGATGAATGGTTGGTGAGCTCGGTAATGGGACAACGTCGAAATATCAAGTCATATGGTTGCATAACATGAAAATACGTGTTGGACATAGAAGATGGGATGATACTATGGGTGAAAAACCGATGATTCGCGGTTAGACATGATCTGCAAACGGTAAAGCTTTGTAAAAATGTTGGGGCGTGCGGCGTTACGTAGTGGCAAATAAGTGGCCTGAAATGCATAAACACATGGGATTTTACTAAATAAATGAACATTTGAGGTTTATCCAATGGGTTTTGATTTATAAAACAAAAAAAGATTTTGTTTTGGAAAAAGAGTCATTGGATTAAACATTAATGACAGGTTTTTTCACACTTGACATATGTATGTGTGAGGGAATCGATTAGGACTCGGGACATGGGGCATGATGAGTCTCATCTCATTCATGACATGTAGTATTCCATGGTAGGATTGCATATTCTATGTGGAATGTGATATGATGTGATTATGGCATTGCATGTGCATAGGTGGGGGTAGCTCTTGGGAGTTATTCTCTGCTTGGGCATTGCTCTACTGTCGTGGGGCCGTGTTGAGGTCTGAAGTCGGGTTGAATGGTAACTTTTGTCCCAGGGGCCTTTGATTGAAGAAAGTCGGTTGTGGCTTTGTTTATTTTATTTTAATTTATTATTTATTTATTTATTTTGTCTCTTATTTGGTGACTTTAGTTATATATATATATATATATATATATATATATATATATATATATATATATATATATATATATATATATATATATATATATATATATATATATATATATATATATTGTATAAAAGGAGAGTTGTAAATTGAACTCTTGTAGATAGTTCTTGGATAGACACAGTACATTTCTAAATGAATGGATCCGGTAATGGGACTACGGCGTAGATAGAGACATCACGGTATCCACCAGTCATCGCATGTTCGGCGGTTTAATGGTGTGAGACGCCCGAGGGTTTTAAGGTCTCTGTGACACCTTCTTTAATCAGACCGTTAAGGCAGTTCGAGCTAGAAATGGGATACTCCTGTCTGACTAATGCAGCTGACACCTGGCTTTGGCACCCAGGTGTCGACGAATGTGTCATATTTTTTGTTTTTTTAAACTTATGGCCTCTAAGTTTGTTCTTTCCTGCATGTTAAACATTTAACTTATATTATATTCTATATAGCGGATTACAAAATACATACAAGCTCCATATATGGAAGTGTTCAACATTTAATATTTACATTGTTTACAAAAATAAACAAATTACATATACAAAATAGACAGGTCTTAGGTGGGCAAGTGATGCGTGACCTTTGACTGTGATGTGTAGTTGTACTTGTCATCTTGGTTTATATACGTACCTACACGGATGAAAACATCCGTGCTAAACTACGGCTTAATGAATGTATACATATGGATGACCTCTCTTGAAGTCTCCATGCTTCTATACAAATGCATATATTTATGACAATATAACATTTACATATGCTATCATTTCTCAGTTATATACTTTTTCACAACATGTTTCATTTCTTATCATATTTCATATACTTTTCATGTCATCTTTTACACTTTACTTCTTGATACTTTATGGCGTATCTATCATTAATGCAGTCTTGCTCTTACTAAATATCATGTCATATATTAACTTTACATTTGTTTGCATATACTTGTCATTTTCTTTATGTTTCATATGCGCAAATACACCTTAAGAAGAAGGATACGAGGAAATAGCGTATGTACCGAAAGAATACTTATCCTTTGTGCGAGACAATATCTATGCTGTATATACCAGAAGGTATCATCAGCATGCGAAGACGACCTATGTCATGTAATGATCCAAACGGGATCTATGTCATCATTGAATGGAGACTCGATATCGTAAGCGTATCTTCTGCCTTTGTATCTTCCCTATAGGCATGCCTATCTATCCCTCTACTAGGTTCTAAGCAGACAATCCATGTGTATTTTATGTTCAGTACATATCTCGTATTATGCATGAATAAGTATGATTACCATATCTTTCTTGTTTTTCGTGATTTAACGGACTGTCAGGCTCGCTTTTATTATTATTCCATATACGGCTGGATTCTTGACTCAATGGGCTTTCCATAGAGTCTAAGAAATACTTAGAAACAGCCGGACCCGAAGGTGACAACCAGAGTTAGGAGTCACACATGAGTCAAACCAGCCGGTGGTGACACATGCGAGCTCGCCTATTGTCCTCCACAACCCACATGAGATGGATTCTACGACTTCGATGGGCTCCATGAGTCTGGGAACACAGAAACGGAGTTCGAGGCAGAAGAAGTTATGACCTTCCGAGTTGGAGGTCTACGTAGTCAAGCCCAGTAGTGACTGGCAGCGAGTGAAGGGTGACTGTCTGAGAGCTCCTTTATTGTCCTCATGAGGCACGTGAATGGATTCAGCTCAATGTGCTTTCCATAAGGTCAAGAACACCAGGGCGGGTTCGGACGAAGACGTTATGACCTTCAGAGTTGGAGGTCACGTGTAGTCAAACCTAGCGGCCGACTGGGCGGCCTAGGCTGCCTTGGGCGAGTGCAAGTGCAGAAGGCGGTCGCCTTGAAGTCTGTAGCCCGGTACTATCCCGGGAAAAAAAGTGGCCATAACTTGGGCTCTGGTCGGGAATTAGAGGGATTCAAAAACTGGCAACATCAAGTTCATGGATATGGCTACAATTTACTAGAAGGACTCACTGCTAAATTCCTTTATTTCTTATCCAAAAATCAGTTCTAAGGTCCAGCTAATGCGTGTGATCAAAAATAGGAAAATTTTCTTGGTTCAAATTGCAACCAGACCTTTCCCAATACACATATATAGGAGCCTTAGAGCTCTTCTTAACTCAACTAACGAGAAATGAGTTTGGGAGTTTCCAAACCCAACTCATACACAAAATGAAGTTGAAACCAGGAAAGAAGAAAGTATTTGCTTTTGTCATATCATACTTTATATGCAGCTGAGCAAATACTATGCTGAATCCATACAAAACGCTAGACTTATCTTAGATTGTGGGGTCCACACCGCCCCATTTCAGTGTTTTAACCCGGGTGGGGGCCCTTTCGGTTGGATAGTAGCTCAGTTGGTAGTGAGAGTGCTTCCCATTCTTCTCAAGGCCGGCTGCGCGTAGTTCGAGCTCTCACGGAGGTGAAAGAAAAGGTCGGTTGGGACTGTGAAAGCAATTACCTATGAGTGGGCTTGTAACACTTGAGTGCTCTACTAACAGTTTTATAACATGTTTGGGTATAATGCTTAAAGTATATTTATTCGAATGAAATAAAGATAAAAACAAAAGTAGATATGCATAAGTTAAATTACAAATAATAAAGAAGATTTTGAAATTTGTGTAAAAATATTATAAAATTGGATTTGCAAATATTAGAAGGGTTGGAGGACTAAAGAGTAATAAAGAAAGATATAAGGAGAATGAAGCTACAGGAGAAAATTGTGAGAAGAAACAGTGGATTGAAGGAAAGAGGGAGGAAGTTTCCTCTCCTTAGAAAGTGAAATAAGGGATAAAATAAAACAAATATCTTATTTTGGTCTTGGAGAAAGAGAAAAGAAAAGGAAAAGAAGGAAAAGAAAGAAAGATCCACGGGTGTGGAATTACTAAATTTGATGTGTTGTAGAACTATGGTATGTTGTGTAAGTTCCTGGTGTATGGAAATCTAGTTTTGGTCTAGAACGTTTAGATACATGGTTTGGAACCCTTTGTTTTGTGTATGGTTTGGGTTTGGAAACTCCCTGTAGGGTTGAGTTGAGGAGAGCTCTAAGGCTCCTAGATATGTGCTTTAGGAAGGGTCCCAGTTGCAAGTTGAACCAAATTCCTATTTTTGATGCCATACAGTAGCCGGACCTTAGAACGAGTTTTAAGTCAAGTAAAGGGAATATGGAAGTAAGTCCTTCTGATAAATTGTAGCACATCAATTAACATGATGTTAGGCTTTTAATTTCTCGATTTGGACCTCTGTGGTAAGTTATAGTCACTTTTGCGAGTCGGCCAAGCTAAATCTGGTAGGGGTCAGTTCTGCCAATTCGGGTCAACTAGCCGGACCTTAGAACGAGTTTTACGAACCATAAATAAGGGAATTTAGAAGTAAGTCCTTCTTAGTAGCCACACATCAATGAACTTGTTGCTGACTTTTGAATTTCTTAATTCAGGACTTTGACAGACCAAGTTGTGATCTTTTTGCTGAACGGTCGAATGGGTGAAGAATTCGTGTAGAGGTCGTGGTGGTCGACGGACCTCATGCGCGAAGGGCAATGGAGACCTCATGCGTGGTCGGCGAGACCTCATGCGAAGAGTCGGCGGACCTCATCACGTAGAGATACCCTTGGCTCGTCATGTAGAGCTGACTCGTCATGAAGAGCTCATTCGTCATCACGAGCTACACTGCGTCATGTGGGCCTCGTTACGAACGGCTGGAGTTCGTCTGGCTCGGCTCGTCACCGTAGAGGTCGTCGGATCTTGTAGAGGTCGTCGGGTCTGTGAGGTCGTCGAGGTCTGTGAGGTCGTCGGATCCGCGTGGGGTCGTCGAGGATCACGAAGAGGTCGGCTCGTCGAGGTATTGCGCGTGACCTCGACCCGGAGTCATATCTCGCCCGTTTGAACTTCAGATTTGGGTGTTCTTGGACTCTATGGAAAGCCCATTGAGTGAGATCCATCCATATGCCTGAGGAGATTATTGGATATCAAACCAAGGTGTTAGACTGAGGTACAAATCGACCGGTGCGGTCTCGATCGATCAGTCGGCTCGTCGAGGCGGCTGCGCATGACCTCGACCGGAGAATTAAATATCTCAGCCCCATTACGAACTCCAGGTTGGGTGTTCTTGGACTCTATGGAAAGCCCATTGAGTCAAGAATTCATCAATAGATAGCTTGATAAGATTGGAACTCATATTAGTTCCAGAAAACATGGAAAACAGTAGGCAGTACAGGTAACCATAGTTATTTGTATTATGAACACCTATTATGAATTCGTAAATAGCTCATAAGTACACAGTATAAGCATAATTATTTATGCATATAATGAAGTATAGAAAAATGTAAGATATAGATAAGCGATTGTATATATATCTCATATGATTAGAATGACAATAATTATTTGGGAATAGAGATATCTTGTTTTATAAAATACATATTGATTGTGCACTTGGAACACAGTAGAGAGGGATAGATGGGGCGTGCCTATTAGGAAAATAAGTTTGCGACATACAAGTTACGATATTCCGGCCTCGTTTGGGTCGATGAGATAGATCCCAGTTTGGATCGCGGTGGCCCGAAAGGGTCACTTGGCGCCTCGAGGCCTCATGGATAGTCCTTGTCTCGAAACGGTGATAATGATACCTTCGGTATATTATATTACAACGCCTCGGGCCCTCATGGACCAGCTTGTTTCATCTGATGAATATAGCGCCTTTAGACCTCATGGATATAGTATTCTGTATCCACTTCTAAGATTTATGCCGAGACATGAAACATAAAGAAATGACAATTATATCTTGAGGAAGTGTAAGTGCACGGCGTATTATAGAAAAGCATAGCTTTCTTGCTATGCGATGATAGTATACGAGTTATAAGAACAAGTAAAAATCTGAATTACATGAAAAGTATATGGAAGATATAAAAGAAGTAAACTGGTTATGAAGAGTATATATATATATATATATATATATATATATATATATATATATATATATATATATATATATATATATATATATATATATATGAGAAATGATAAGAGTGCAGCCAAATGTTATATGTGTTATATGCATTTGTATAAGTGTGGTGACTCTTAATAGAAGTCATATTCCACAAGCGTGAAAAGCAGCTTGGTGTTCAATCAGGTGTAGTCTGAAGAAGTAGGAGAGCGGGGCGATCGCGTCGGCGGTCGAGGCCGCACAATGATGAGTTGTGGAACCTTTAGGTCTGATTTTTGTATATGAAGTTTGTAAACCCGATGTAAATATTATAGATGTTAGACACTTCCATATATGGGCTTGTATATATATTTTATGTCCGGCCTTTCTGAATATAATACAAGTTAATTGTTTAACATTATATGAATATGCAAGTGTAAAAGGTTATAAGTATGATAAAGTGACCCTCAAAGCCAACATCATCTTGTAGGTCAGCTCGCAGTTTAGTGGTATCGAGCATCGGTTGGTTCGGACCCATGATCGGGTCGGATCCCAGGAGAAAGGGTGTCACGGGGCTCACTTTGAAGAGATGCGCGGGGGGTCGCGCGGGGTGTGGACCACCGATGGCGCCTTTGCTTTGGCTGGTGCACACCATCGTGTTTCAGGCCTCACCAGTGGGTACTACTCCTCGGCTCTTTGTTCGCCGAGTTGGCTGGCACTAACTGCGCGCCGTGAGAAGCGAGCCTATCTGCACAAAGGGACTCTTATATGATAGGGCACTGCCAGCTACCAGTGACCGAGTAGTGAGGAAGAGGAGAGACGGTTGAAGCGAAGAGCATCGAAGATAGGGTGCTAATGGGAGAGGGAAGGAGAGCTGGCATGCTGCACGGGGGAAGAAGCAAAGGACTTCTATACGGTGGTTTCGGGCGGCGCGGCTATGAGCGAGGCCGGGTTAGGAGGCTGCGGCCGAGACCAGGTGGAGTGATGTGTTATTCTTTGCCATCGGCTGGACTTATGAAGCGGGATTGCCCTTAGAGACAGGGATCCCAGGGTTATGGGACATCACAGTCCTAGTCATCAGTGAGACATGCCTGAGACACATTTTGTGGGCCATTCAATTTACGGAAAAATGGCAAAATCGTAATTTGGATTCTGAAATTGTAATTCGATTAAAAATCCGGAATTTATTCTCTAGATCTCAGATGATGAAACGGATTTCATAGTTGGAATCGTCATGAAATCTAGTATGGCATTAAATTCGTTGAATTCAGGGAACGGTCGGAGTTGACCCGTTTTTCGAGCATCGCGAGTTCGGGTCTTGATAAAAAACGATTTTCGACGCCGACAAAGCCAAGATATAACATGTACTCATGTGCCATAAGTGGTATGAGTAGAGAAATAATGAAAATGGACGGCCGAGATAGTGCCGAATGTCAAAACTGGGAAATTGAGGGACATAATGGTCATTTTGGAATTTGATTTAAGTCACAAAATGACAAAATAGTGTACATGCCTTGTCTTCTCCAACTAAAAGAAGCAAAAAACGTGAATTGAACAAAAATAGATCCAGTGGCCGAAAATGGTGGTTTTAGAGAGAAGGTCTTTGACTTCTCTCTAGATTTACGACAAATCCGACCGTCGGCAGTTTTGGGGACAAGAAGGAGAACTGCTCTACGTGGAGAGGGCTTTGCGTGGGTACCGGATTTAGGGAGTTTCCTCAAACTCCAAGAGGTAGGGGTTTCTCCCTACTTGGGTTTTATTCCCTCTTTTATACTTACGAATGTTCAGCCGATTGAGGCCGCGTAAGGGTCGCTTTGATCGATCCCAAACTCGAACCGAATTAATATGAATTTTTGAAATCAACCCAAGGCACGCGATCGATCACTACGCGTGTTAAATCAGATAATTATACGTTAAATCACGTAGTTGATTGAAATTAGGCCTGAATGCTATCAGAAATGCCTGCCACAAGGTGAACCAATGAATTGTGATTTTTGGGAATAGTAAATCGAGGTTTTCAATTATTCCCAAACAAAGGTTCTAAAATATATTTTGTGAAATATGTGTTTGGTCGAAAGGATTTAAATAAATTGCTCGTGTTTGACTATTAAACAAGGAAGCTAATTTTGATGTATGAAAATGAGAATTTATATGACATGATTGTGTGAATTGATTGTTTGAAATATATGTATGTTTATGTGTATTTACATGTGAATTAGATCAGATTGGGATTGGCATATTATATGCTCCATATGCACCGGAACAATTCTAGACTATAGGAGAGTAATGAGATGAGTCTAGCAAAATGGTTCTGAGGGTTGTCTAAAAATATTAATTATCGTGAGGGTAGTCCAAATTAAAATATCAATCGCCTGAGACGCCAATCGATATACATCTGAGGGTAGTGAATAGCCAAATACTATCAATCGTTTGAGACGCCCAATTGATATATACACATCGGAGGGTTGTCCACAATCAAATAAACACAATTCTCATACGACTTAAAGTAGTGTGAGAGAGTCGCTGAGGACTCGATCCGAAGTTATCATGTAGACATTCAAGTAGACTATGCATTTACTGAATGTGCTTATTTTGGAACATCGTGACCGCACTTAGGTGGAGAGTAGCCCACTTAGGGCTATCTCCACTACTACATTAGCTCACCCCGTCGAGGGATATTATTTAAGGTAATGTGAGCGTGCAAGGGACGGCTCGCCCTAGTGGATTTAGGGATTTGAAGAAAGCCGTCAGGGCTTTGGTTGATGATATATACATGTATTGAAATGTCTAATTTTAATATATGTATTGTATAAGAGTGAAAATATTGTAACCCTTGTAACTATTTGGTATATAGTTGGTTTCATAGTTAGTATGTATTATGAGTATCAAGCCAGGCTCAAGTGGCCGATATTACTCATGTGTGATTGGATATATTTGGATATATTGCACTGTCAGACAGTATAAGGTGTGTTTTGTATTTAGGCAGAGCTCCCCCGCACAAAGGAGACTCGCCCCGACAAGGAGAAATGTCGAGTCACCCGACATTCACGAGTGTTTCCGCGGCCGACGGTAGTCAACTGACTTCGGGTTTGGGCGCCACATTTTGTCTCTTCTGCCCGTGAGCTGGGAGAAACCAAGATCGCCCTAGGGTGTCACACAAGCGCCTTCTACTTCACGTACGTCGAGGCGCAGTGGCGAGCGAGGTCGGGGACAAAGGCTTTACAAGCCGAGACTTCGTGGGACCCGCACCGTCTTGGCCAATTACACCACGCACTCTAGCCTATAGATCAACTCCGCTATACAGCGCGTTTCCTACTATCTCGCCTATGGGCAAGGATACTACGATTATGGTAATGATCATCTACATACATCATGTGAGAGAATTGGGCTTAGAGGTTGGAGGCCCTTGAAAAGCCGCAGATGTGAGCTTCCCAGAACTAGGTGTGATCCGATATGCTGGGGCTGTGGAATTGAGATCTCCGATTCTACTCATTGCGGACCTAAGGGCCATAGACATGTCGGAGCTTGATGTCATCCTCGAATGGACTGGCCACGGTGACATCGAGTCGTCATTTATCAGATCATAAGAGAGTTACCGCCACTACATGACGCGATTTGGGGCCGCGTTTCAGTGGGGAGGGGCGACGATGCTTTACCCCATACTGTGTACAACTCCAGGTGGCATGGATAGTTGATCTGTTGGCTAGCAAGCCTTACCCTGGAGGACAAGGCGACAGATTCGGTCTACTCTCGGTGGTTTCCTGAGTATAAGGACGTTTTCCGGAGAACTACCAGATTACCTATGTACAGCTGATTGTCACTTCGTCATTAAGTTACACCCGGCACGTCGCATTTCTATGACTCCTCGCAGACGGCAATCGATTGAGTTATCGATTCGCGGCTACTAAGAGGGTGATCTTAATCAACAATATTTGTATCCTTGTTCCTCCTACCGCCGTAGTCAAGCTACCGCAGATAGCTGCCTAGTGGCCGAACACGCGGGATGGGTTTTCATCCTGCTGGAATTACTTGCATCGTTGTTTGGAAATGGTGAGGCTTCGCTTGGATTTCTCGATTTGTCTAAAACAGCGAAGTTGTTTGTTCACCGACTAACTCCGTGAATGGCTTAAAGTGAAGTGTGAAATGGTAACCTCAAGGCTTCGGGTCACTAGCTTGATAACATTGGGCTATTGTGCTGTCCTCGTTGTATCTCGCATTAGGCAAATGACCTATAGTCGTGCCAAAACCGGATCTTTGTTTAACTATAAACCTAACCCTAGAACTACTCCTATTTGAGTCAACACCCAAGATATGCATCAAAAGTCCCATTCGCCTTAAAAACTCTAGTATCTGCAACCTCCCCACAAAGGCTCGTGAATGGCATCTAAAGGATTATCGCAAGGCATCTAGCATTAAGCATAATCGAACCCTAAAGCATGGCAAGTATTGACCAAAGGAACAACATTAAATGGCATTAAACCCTAGTTTGAAGGTATGGAACTACAATGCAAAGCACTGTGATCATTTAAAGTATGAGACACCCGGCAGCAGCCCCCAAAAACCAAGCTAGCAACCCTCCTTCAAGGCAGGAGGCTTAGCCAAGCATCCCTTGAGCTGTCATCCTCAAGGGTTGTGTTTGGCGCCTCAGAAAATGAAAGAAAGAGGAGAGAGAAGAGAGCAAATGGAAAAACTCGTAAATGAAAGTCAAGGGAATTTTATAAAAATGAAAAGTCGCTCCAAAATCAGATAGGGTTACAAAATTACGGGGGTTTATATGGTCCACCCAAAAGTGTGAAAATACAAGAATGCCTAAAATATTACTTACAAAGGGACAAGGTGGTAATATACACCAAAACGTATCATTTACACACTACACAAAATCACAAAAAGTGCCCATTTTCGCTTTATGGAGGGAGAATTTCGCAGTATTAGCGTGTTTCTAGCCTAATGAAGCCTTCAGAGCAGAGATACGAAATCTGGAAAATTCTCGCATCAACAAGTGAATTTCTAGCCTAGTGAAATTTATAGGAGATAGCGAAATCTCTGGTTAATTTCCTCGCTTAGGCAATGTTGATTTTCAAGTAGCCAGCGAAATTTCGCCAATTTCTAGCAAAATTTCCTGACTTCATAGATCACAAATTTTCGCTTATGGTTACGAAATTTCGGCATCCCAACGAAATTTTCGCAATCATAGCGAAATTTCTTGGAATTGCTCTGCATCCTGCTTTGCACACTGCATCCTCTACTGCACTCTTTGTTCATCACTTTGTCTTCATTTCTTCATTGAATCTTTATATTTCATCGCCTCGGCTCGGTGAAATCATCGAGGAATCCCGATTCAACACCAATACAAAGCTAAGCTTGCCGCTTAGTCCTCAAACCCGGCAAAACTAACTTAAAACAATCTCAAATGGCATTAGTGGAACCAAGTGACTCGCACACATCAATCGCTTAATTGATACGACACAAGAAAGACTCCAAAACCTATCCCGGTCAGGTTCAAAATTGCACTTTGGGTAATCTAATCGCCATAGAACTCAAGGTCTAACTACAGGAATTGTTGGACATAGGTTTTATTAAACCGAGCACTTCACCTTGGGGCGCTCCGGGTCTGTTTAGTAAGAAGAAGAACAAGACCCTTCGATTGTGCATTGCTATCAACAAATAAATGTGGTTACGATCAAGATTCTGTATCCGTTACCGAGGATTGATTATTTGTTTGATCAACTAAAAGGGCGTGAGTCTACTCCAAGATAGACCTTCACACCGGTTATCATCAGTTGAGAGTTAGGGAGGCAGATATCCCTAAGACAACGTTTAGGACGCAGTATGGGCATTTCGAGTTCACAGTGATGCCGTTTGGCTTGACGAATGCTCCAACGACATTCATGGATCTCATGCATAGGGTATTCCAACCCTACTTAGATCAGTTTGTCGTAGGGGCCCTGACTACATTTTGATCTACTCCCGATCGAGGAGGAGCATGAGGATCACTTGAGGATTGTTCTCAGCCCGAGAACATCGCTGTACGCCAAGTACAAAGAAATGCGAGCTTAGCTTATCGAGGTAGATTTTTGTGACACGAGTGTCGCCTTCCGATGCATCAAAGGGACCGTGAGAAGGTTGAGGCAAGATGAGCTGGGAGAGGCTAGCCGGCCTTGTGATACACAAGCTTTTAGGACTAGCAGGGTATTATAGGAGATTCATTGAGGACTTCTCCCAATTAGCTGCACCTATGACGAGATTGACCCGAAAAGAGGTCAAATTCGAGTGGAATGACCTGTGTGAGAAGGCATTCTAGGAATTGAAAAGGAGGCTTACTACAGCTCTTATTCTGATAGTCCCGTGAAGGGGGATGAGGTACACACGTATTGTGATGCTCGAATGACGGATCGATGCTGCTGATGCAATCCGGAGGGTAGTAGCTACGGTTCTCAAGAAGCAAAGAATCATGAGCGAATTACCCCACGCATGACATAGAGTTAGAGGCCATAGTCTTCGCCTTGAATATTTGGCACCACTACCTATATGGTGAGCAGTTCGAGGTGTTTTCAAACCACAAAAGGTTGAAGTATATCTTTACATAGCGGGACCTCAACATGAGAAAACGCAAATGGATGGTGTGACACCCCATTCCGAGGGGTCCCGTTGATCACCGTCAACCTGCGGAAAACCTGTGTGTCTCATATCATTAGACCCATACATGAGTAAAAATGGCCACATTGGGCCCATACATCCATACTCACAAAATATACCCAACTATAATATAATAGTTTCAAGAGTTAATTACACTCTTATACAACATGTCTCAATCAGAATATTTCATACATGTTTTACAAAAATATGTAATCAAAGCCACATGTCGGCTTTCTTCTCAAAAGCGCTTCGAATGAGCCGCCTTCCGAACACTTGCACCCGAAAGTGGGATCCCATGACTGTGGGTGAAAGCAATGCCCAAGAGCCAAATCTCCTACATGGGTTACTTCCCACCTAAGTGCTCATGCAATGGAAAAACACACACATTCAAGTGAATTCATGATTCCTACTCGAATGTCTACATACCCAATCCCATGTCTCGAGTCCTCACCGACTCCCTCACACATGCTTATGCCATGTATGAAAATCATCTTCAAACAAAAATATTTGTTTTAATTGTGGGCAACCCTCCGATATAAATATGTTGGACAATCCTCCGAGGTGAATTTTTTGGGTAACTCTCCGAAATAATTCATAGACCTCTCCGATGTGAATTGTTGAATGATTTCCCAACACAATTCTTCGGACAACTTTTCGATATAATTTTATTATTTTGGACAACCCTCTGGATGAGCCATGTCATGCACCCTACCGTTTGTGGTGCCTCTGCATATGAAATGCATTATGCCATTTCCATACAACACATGTTAATATATTAAGCATGCATATATTAAATATTAACAAAAATTAACACACAACAACATATTATTCTTTCATGGCAATAACACCAAAATCGACTCACATGGGCCAATAAAAATCCGAAAGTTCATTGGTATTGTCCAAAGCATTACAACACACAAATAGGACCACCCAAAGGCGACTCTCCCATTGAAACTGCCCAAAAATTTCAGCCTTCAGTCCCATTCCGGATGACCGAAAACTCACGGCCATTTCAGCCCTAAACACTCCAACCATTAACAAGGTTCTTAAATAAGGATTAAATCAAGTAGAAGAAGACCTTTACCTCCTGGAGTTGTCGAAACTTCACAAACCGCACCCACGCCGCAGCCCTTGGGTAAAATGGAGAGCAACTTTGCCTCTGTTCACGGAACCGTCTGGGCTCGATCACCAAGAAATTTAGAGAAGGTGACTCTCTCTCTAAAACCCTATTTTCTCTCCTCACTAACGGATACCGTGCCAAAAGAGAAGATGTTCTTTTTTATTCCCCTTTTGTCCTTTTAATTTGACTTTATGACCATTTGACATATGGCTTAATATAAGCCATTTATTCCTTATCCTTCACTATTCATGTGACTCAGGTCACATGGATACACGAGTGTGGCCCTCACACACCACCCGTCTCTCATATCACAGACTCACAGCCGCTATACAAGACCGACAATCTAAGTGGCTCAAAAGACGGAAATTACGATTGTCTCAATTCGACGAAATTCGACATGGTAGCTAGATTTGCGAGACAATTCCAACGATGGTCCGTTTCATCATCCAAGATCTAGAAAAATTCCGTGTTTTGACCGAAATTACCATTTTTCAGAAAATTAGAATTTTCTCGGGTCTTACAGATAGAGTATCTGGAGGATTATAACTTCACTTTGTATTACCATCCTGGTAAGGGAAATGTGGTGGCTGACGTGCTCAGTCGAAAGTCACAGGGGGTACTGGCTAGTGTAGCTTCCGTGATGCGCGATGCTCGAGGTTGTGGTGACGCTTCACAGGGCTATAGCAATGCAGATCAAGCTAAGGGTGTCTTAGGAGCTGATGCCACGACTCCTATCGAGCGTGAGGATTGAGTCTCAAGGTAGGACGTGAAAGATAGTGTCCATCAAGGACCGGTGATTAAATCAGTGTGTGAGCTGACTTAAGGTTAGGTCATTATTCACACATATGGCAAGCCTTCACATAGGACGGGTCAGGGTTCCTGGGCTGGGATTATCCAGAGAGTGAGGACATCAGGAGTTCCATTGCTTCGATTTGAAGCATCGAGGTGGCACTTAAGTCATCATGATTCTGGCTACTAAAGATTATCGAGCGGGATGAAGAGACACGTTAGACTTTATTCAACGATGTCTCGTGTTAAGGCACAAATGAGCAATCAGAGGACAAAGTGTGGCTACTCCAAATTAATGGGTAGTATAAGGGCAAAGGGGGAACATATCACGATGGATTTTCAGGACTCACTCTGGAGCCACGGACATCGTGGGAAAGATGATGCTGCGGTGGGTGATACTGACCGCCTCACTAAGTCGGCACATTTTCTAGCCGCGCAGATGACCTCTTCACAATCATGAATTCCGTGTTATACATTTGAGAAATTTTTCGGTTACATGGAGTGTTGATCTCTATCGTATTCGGACGTAGATCCTGGGGATTACTGGCCACTTTTGAAGAGTTTCTAGAGTGCCACGGGACACAGCTTGATGATGAACACCGCTTCATCCATAGACGTAATGTACCAATGAGATGACTATACAGGGCTGAGGACATGTCGCGAAAGCATGTATCCTCGATCTTATAGCTTGAGGAGCACGGTTCTCGTAGAGTCTTTCGCCTCTATAACAACGCTATCGCGAGCAATACGATGGCACCCTATGAGACTTATATGGGAGGCCGTGTCGCATCTCCGATTCGTTGATCTGAGGTGGGGAGAGGATCCATCACGGTCCAAATTTGATCAGAGACACCTATGAGAAGGTGGATTTGATACGTGTTTCCTTCCTCACTCCGCCGATCCTGCAGAAGAGCCACGCCCACCGCACGACGACCTTTAGAGCTCGAGGTAGGTGATTATGTCTTCTCGAAGGTGATGCCTAAGAGGAGTGGTTAGGTTCAAGAAGCCAGGAAGCTATCGCCGAGATACATCAAAGCCCTTCTCGAGATACTCGAGAGGGTGAGTATAGTCACAGATCGCTGGCATTACCCACCGAAGTTTATCAAATGTCCATGAGGTATTCCATGTCTCCATGCTTCAGAAGTACACTCCAAATCCAACTCATGTAGTGGATCAGCGAAATGTCGGTTTCATGAGGACGGGACCTTCGAGGATGACTATCTGTATTATGGATAGCCAAGAGCGTTTTGCAACGCATAAGACCGGTTAGCCGGGTAAAGGCAAGCATGGCAAGACCAAGGATAAGGAAGCAACATGGGGAACGCAATGACACAATACGCGCCACCAATCCTTTCCTATTTAAGGATGAAGGTAATGCTTGTTTAGTAATTTGGAAATTAAACAATTGGCTATGAAGGCGTAATGTGATTATCTATATGTATGTAAATTTCGGGGACGAAATTTTTTTTAAGGAGGGAAGAATGTAAAACCCGAAAAAGAAAAAAAGGCAAAACGGTAATTTGTCGTAATAGTACAGGTGGAAAACCTGAAATTTTTCTAGATATCAGATGATAAAACAGACCTCACCGTTGAATTCGTCTCGCAAAATTTAGTTACCCAATCCAATTTCGTTGAATTCCGAGATCAGAGGAATTTCACGCTGAGGCATCAAGCATCTGTTACACATGGAGGTGCCACATGGCAACTATTGCCAGAGAACGACGCATGGTACGGTAGCCACGTGGCGGTGAAAGGTGACACTCTTAAAGTATGTCCAGCGTGACACATGGCACACATGGACCAGCAATAATATGGGCCACAGAGAGAATGAAGGAATGTGAGATGGAGCCTCACTTGGGATAAGACCAACAAAAATAACAGAATAAAACAATTCGTGGAATGAAAACAAAGGAGGAAAAATAAAAATAAAAGAAAGAAAAGAAAAGAAATGAGGAAACCAAAGGAAAAAATCGCCGTGGGGAGAGAAAAAGTGAAAAGTGGAGAGAGAGAAAGATGATTTTCTGTGTTCGGCGTGAGCTTGATAGTCCGAGGAATCCAAAGTTGGTCCATGCAACGAGAGCTACGTGTGGGTACCGAAATCCGAATTTTTCGTCGAAGCTCTAAGAGGTAGGGGTTTTCTCCTACACTGGTTCATTTTCACTTAAGGGCTATAAATGGTCGTATAGTACATGGGACTGAGTTTTCAGACATTGGGACTATTTTTGGACAATTCAGGACTGGGTTGTAGAGGTCATTATCTGGGTCGGTTATGGGTTCCGGAACGGCTGGAAAATGCATTTCAAGCCGATTTTGGTTTCGGGACTGCTAGAAAATGCATGCTAGATTTTGTGTGTTATTTCCCAAAAGCTGAAATTTCTGGACTGAGTCCAGATTATTGGTCGGGAATGACTAGTTTTGTGTGGACTGTTTTTGGTGTGTTATTGCTGGAAATTGAATAACATGCTGAAGGTGTTGAAAATATGTTAATATATGGGTGTTTAAATATATTAGTACGAATTTAATGTAAATTACGCAAGGCATATAATTATCAATAATAATTTAATATAAAAGTATGGAATGTAAATGTTTCATGTAGCCAAGCCTTTATACACGTAACACGGCGCATTACGCACGCAGATTTTTGCATTGCATATGCATGGGGACACCGCACAGTTGGTGTGTGCGTGGTTATGATCAATTGGCTCTGGTGAATGGGTGGTGAATCCTGTGAATGGGACAACGCCCAAAATGAGTCTCATGGTTGCATAACATGAAAAAATACGTGTGTCGGGTCATAACAAGAAGCGGATATATACCTCGGCGAAAAACCCGATACAAGGTTGTGATACGATCACTAATAAAGCCCATAAATGTTAGGGAAGGCGCAGGCGCCCTCGTAAAAAACCCAAAATCTCGTGGGCTCATAAATGTATAAACACACTAGATTTTACTAATAAATTAACATCGAGGTTTATCCAACGGGTTTTGATTTATAAAACAAAAGATTTTGTTTTAGAAAGGGTCATTGATTAAACATCAATGACGGTTTTTTTTCACAAATTTGGCATATGACGCTGGAGTGAGCCTACAGACTTATTAATGGGCATTTACTTAGTCTCATCTCATTCCCGATAATGTAGATTCCATATAGGGATTGCATATTCTATGTGGAATGTGATATGATGTGATTATGACATTGCATGTGCACTTAGGTGGAGAGTAGCCCTTATAGGAGTTATTTTCTACTGGGCATTGCTCACCCCGTCGTGGGACCATATTTCAGGTGCAAGTCAAGTATAGGCGGCTGACTCCCATCCAGGACCGCACGATTGAAGAAAGCAGGCTGTGACTTCTTTTTTTTGTCTCTTATTTGAGCAAAACTTTGGTTATGTATATATTTTGTATAAAAAGGAGAGTTGTAAATTGAACTCTTGTGAATTTTTTTTGGTTAGACCTGTACATTTTCTAAATGAATGGATCCCAGTAATGGGACTACACAGTGTGGGTACCGAGACATCTCGGTATCCACAGTATTCTCGCGCGTGACGGCCAATGAGACACTCCGGGTTTTGGGGTGTCACACAACCAGCCTTCTCGCGGATGCTATTAGTGCCGCGACCGCTACCATCGTTGCTGTGAGAGTTTGCGGCTACCACCATCGCACAACATAAAGGCAAATGTGGGCCAGGGAGGATCGAGTAGCCTCTATAGGTTTAAGGCACATCATCCTCCAACCTTTAAGGGAGGAGGGGAATAGATGGAAGCCGATCATTGGTTCCAGGAAGTTGGCAAGATTTTGGAGTCTATGGAGATCACCTCTGATGCCACGAGAATAAGGGTAGTTGCATTCCAGCTAGAGGGTAATCCCAAGTATGGTGGGATTGGGCCAAAGCCTTAAGGAACTTGGAGGCAATGACATGGTAATAATTTCGTGAGCTCTTCATGGGTAAATATTTTAGCATCTACACGACATGTAAAAGCTAGGGAGTTCCTAGAGTTGAAACAAGGAACAACCATGGTGCTCGAATACGTGGCTAAGTTCACTGAATTATCACGTTTCGCGGATGATTATGTGGCCACGGACACGGCCAAAGTGAGGAAATTTGAGGATGGTTTGAAATTATCCATCCGAGGTAAAATTGTGGGACTCCTCCTACAAGATATGGACTCGATGGTCAGGACAACTATGGCCATAGGAAGAGAAGTAGATGACGCGACGAGCATCCGGATGCTGGTAAAGCAGTTAAGAGAGGAAGGAGAGTCAACCCTCCTCCCCAAATTTCAGGAAAGAAGTAGAGAACTTTGTCTAATTAGGTTTTAGAGACAAGGCCGTGGATCATCCCAAGATGGGAGACACGAAGGCTCCCAGCCAACCAGTATAGAGTGTGTTTCCAAATTTCGCCACCTCAAATCCCTGTACACTTTCGAGACGAGATCGCCCCTCGAGGCGTGGATCCCGTGAGTTATGGGACACCACAGTCCCAATCATCAATGGGATATGCACAAAAGCAGTTTGTTCCTCCTACCTGAAGATGTCAAGGGAACCTAAAGAGATTCCCTTAAGGTGCCGCACAAGCACCTACTATTTCGTAGATAGGCCACATGGGCCAAGGCATGGGTCGAGGTTGAGGACAAGGCTCACAGGCCTGGACTTCAGGGACTAGGGGAGTTTCCAAGCCATCACACCTCAGACCGAGCTTGCAGATCAATTGGTCATGCAGGGTACATTTCTACTCTTTCACTTATGGGTAAGAGTGTTGTTTGATTATGATGCATCTCATTCGTTCATTGCTGCATCATGTGTGAAATATTTGGGCTTAGAGGTTGAAACCTCGAAAGCCGTCAGACAAGGAAGTTCTCCCCTAGCACTAGCAATGGTGGGTTAATCGATACGCCGAAATTGTGAGCTGTAGATCTCGCGATTCTACTCACCGTGACCCGAGGATCATGGACATGTCGAGTTTGATGTCATCCTTGATGGATCGCCGACGCACATCGTGCCGCCATTGATTGTGATCATAAGAGGGTTACTACCTACACACCGAATGGTACTTGTGTTGAAGAGCTTCTCAAGGATAAGCATGACGCTTTACCCCGAGCCGTGTATGACTCTAAGTGGCATGGGCAGTTGATAGGGTGGCTGGCAAGCCTTACCCTAGAAGACGATGTGAGACGGGGTTTGGATCTACCTCGAAAGATCGGCGAGTACGAGGATGTCTTTTTCGATGAATTACCGATTACCTCCGTATAAAGGATGCACTTCCTTTATCAAGGCTACAACCTAGTACATCACCTATTTCTATGACTCTGCATAGAATGGCTCCTGCTAAGTTACAAGAGCTCAAGGTCTAATTACAAGAATTATTGACAGTAAGTGTTTATTAGACTGTTAATTTCACCTTGGGAGTTCTGGTTTTTGCTTGGCTAAGAAGAGGGACAAGACTCTTCTAATGTATAGATTTCCTAAGATTTGAATAGGCTACTATCAAGAATAGGTAAATTTGTCGCTGATTGATGATTTTCTTGATCGGGCTGAGAGGGGCGCGGTCTACTCCAAGATAGACTGTGACCGGCTACCACGCTGGAGAGCGGGAGGCAGATATCCCTAAGACGGAGTTTAGACCGCGATATGGGCATTTCGAGTTCACAATGATGTCGTTCAAACTAACGAATGCTCCAACGGCATTCATGGATCTTATACATAGGGTGTTCTAGCCCTACTTAGATCGGTTTGTTATGGTTTTTGTGGATGACATCTTGATCTACTTCAAATCTGAGGAGGATCACGAGCGTCACTTGAGGGTCGTTCTCCATACCTTAAGGGAGCATCAGTTGTATGCCAAATTCAACAAGTGTGAATTTTCGCTTACTAGGGTGAGATTCTTGGGGCACATGGTATCTGCTTCGGGAGTATCTATGGACCCAAAGAAGGTTGAGGCAGTTATGAGTTGGGAGATACCGAAGTCAGTCTTCGAGATACACAGTTTCTTGGGATTGGCCAGGTATTACAAGAGGATTATTGAGGACTTCTCCTGGTTATCTGCGCCTATGACGAGATTAACCTGTATGATAGTCACCTGGAGTAGAATGACTTATGTGAGAGGACATTCCTCGAATTAAAGAGGAGGCTTACTTCGCCCATTATTCCGGGAGCAGTCCCAAAGAGGGGATGAGGTACATAAAGCAGCTGTAATGCCTCATGACTGGACTTGATGCTTTGATACAACCGGAGGGTGGTGGCTTATGGTTCTCGGCTGTTGAAGAATCATGAGCAGAGTTACCCTACACATGACATGGAGTTGGTGGCTATTGTCTTTGCCTTAAAGGCTTGGCGCCACTATTTATACGATGAGCAATTCGAGGTGTTTTCACTGCCAAGAGTTCCTGGGAGTACATTTTTACACAACTGGGACCTCAACATGAGGCAACGCACGCGGGATGGAGTATCCTCGAGGATTATGGCTTCGCTTGCATTACCATCCCAGAAGGGGCAAACGTGGTGGCTGCACTCCAATCGGAAGTCATGTGGAGTGTCACAGTATAGCCTTCCCGTGAATGGTGCATGCCTCGAGACCGCGGGTCGGGCCTGGGACCGCAGCGGCGCTGATCGCACTGGGCATGTCGGGAGCTTAAGGGCTACGCCTTCCTTACCGGGCAAAGTGATCAAGTTATGCGGATGACGTAGAGATACTGGCTCCATCAAGGACCGCACTGGCCAAGTACAAGTGGACGGCGGTCGACCATGCACTCGATGGTAGTCTTGGATATGTGGGATGGCCAGGGTTCCCCGCTTAGAAGATTCGAGAAAAGATCCTCGTGTGGAGTTCCATCAAGCCTCGGCTTTACTCCGCATCCAGTGGCACAAAGATGTGTCACGATCTAAGTCGCCAATATTACTAGAGCAGGATGAAGAAACACGTAGGAGATTTCGTTCGACGATGTCTCACGTGTCAGCAGGTAAAGGCTGAGCACTAGAGGCCAGCAGGATTACTCTAGCCACTGGAAGTAGCCGAGTGGAAGTGTGAACATATCACGATGGATTTTGTGACTCGCTTGCCACGGACATTGCGAGTGCATGACACGGTGTGGGTGATAGTGAACCGACTCACTAAGTTGGCACACTTTTCGGCTGTGCGGATGACCTTCACACTGGAGGAATTTTGCAAGTTGTATAGACGGGAGATAGTCCGGTTACATGGAGTACCGCGATCCATATCGGAATCGGGATCCCGCCTTTATGGCTCATTTTGTGGAGAGTTTCCAATGAGCCATGGGGACACGCTGATGATGGCAATAACTTCATCCCCAAACGGACGGTCAATCAGAGAGGACCATCCAAACGTTAGAGGACATGCTACGGGCATGTGTCCTAGATCTTAAGGGTAGCTGGGAAGAGCATTTACCCTTGGTGGAATTCGCCTACAACAATAGTTATCAGGTGAGCATATAGATGGCACCCTATAAGGCATTGTATGGGAGGCCAAGTCAATCTCCAGTTTGTTGGACAAAGGTTGGAGAGAGAAACACCACGGGTCCGTAGTTGCCGTAGACACCTCCTAGAATGCGGATTGATACGTATGTCTTCTCACGACCCAGCCTACGTAAGAGCTACAGCCGATAAAGGCGATGGCCCCTAGAGTTTGAGGTGGGTGATCATGTATTCTTGAAGGTGATGCCTAAGAGAGGAGTAATGTGCCTGCAAGCGGAGTTATCATCAAGGTATTTAAGCCCCGAGGTACTGAGACGGTGGGTACTTGCTGCATATGTCGCCTTACCGCCAAGCTTATTCAATGTACATGCAATATTCCATGTCTCCATACTTAGGAAGTACACCCCAGATCCGACTCATGTGGTGGATTAGGGAGAGCTTCTAGTTGATGCATATGGAACCTTCGAGGAGGGATCTGTGCTTATCGTGGATAGCTGGGATCAGGTTTTTCAAAGCAAGACCGTGAGGCTAGTGAAGGTGTTGTGGTAGCACCGTGGAATAAAGGAGGCAACATGGGAACATGAAGACACCATGCATGCCAACCATCCCTTCTTGTTCAAGGAAGAAGGTATGTTTTAGTCATTGATATTAAATGACCGTTGCATATACATGAGATTGTGTGTCGTGGTGTGGGAATTTCGACGAAATTCTTTAAAGGAGAAATGTAAAACCCGAGAAAATCTAATTTTTCTCAAAAGAAATGGTACCAAAATAGTATAGGTCGAAAACCTAGAAATTTTCTAGATCTTGGATGACGAAAAGGAACTCACAATTGGATTTGTCTAGCGAAATCTAGTCACCTAAATGAATTTCACAATTTATGGGTTTTTCTAATTTTCACGTTGATGATGGGTGTCGAAAGTGACTCCCAGGATTAGATTGCTCAAAAGTTGGGAATGACGTGGGTTAAGTTCATGGGATATAAATTGAACTTGAATTGAGACGAAATAAATGGCTTTGGGCTAGAACCGAACTTGTACGAGGGTGGACACGTGGCACGACGTAGGCCACACATCCAACTTAAACTAATTTGGGACAAAAGAGGAATTAGGGCAAAAAGAGACCATTTTTCCTTCTAGTTCAAGCGAGAGAAAGAGAGGAGAAAAGGGAAAAAGGAGAGTCAAGCTTCCTTCCAAGATCTACGGAGTTCCTTAGGTCAGTTTTCATCGGGCCAAGAACAAAAGATTATCACATCAACTAGAGGTACGCGTGGGTACCTGAAAAGAGGGATTTCGCCGAAGATCCAAAAGGGGGGATTTCGGGAAATCAAAATTGTTGGGTTTAGGAGGCTTTCTACCCCTATATCACGCGCCTAGAGGTAAGGGATTCTTCCTACCTTGGCTTATTTTCCATCTTTGGGCCAGGAAAAGCGGGTTTTTCAGTTAAGGGCTTGTTTGGCGAAGAAAAATGGGATTTTCGGGTTCTGCTAGATGTTTCTTCGCCTAGGCAAACCTCGGTACGCCTAGGCGAAGGTGTGAATCTTCACATTGAAGACTGCTACTACACCTAGGCGTAGGGGTCCGCTTAGGAGTGGGCATGCGCGCCTAGGCAAACCCGGGGACAAAGCATGTGGATTCTTCGGTTCGCTACAGGCGCTGCCGTTTAGGAGAAACCACTCGTTTTAGCGGAGGCAAAGCACGCCAAGCTGGCAGCTACGCATGGTCCGGCGGCCTGTGTTTGTGGCTTGTCTCGGGTTGGTCTAGTGGCCCGGTTTGTGATTGTTGAGACTTGCTTCAGGGGCCATTGTGTGACTGTTTGAGTGTGTCATTGCTTGACTAAGGGTGACATATTTGAATGTCAATGTGTGTGCTCTAACATGTTGACGTGTGATGAATAGTTGTGTGCAATGGCCATTACATTGCTTGCTTGTGTGTGTGCCATTGCTTGATCATAGAATGGCAAGTTGAATGTGAATGTTGATATATGCTTGCATAATATATTGACATGAGTGAAATAATGTATGGAAATTATATGCATGTAGATATAATTGTCCATGATGCATTGGTGATTTGCTTTAGTAGAATTGTCCATGTAACATTCATTATGCATGTGACAAGATATAATATGCAATGACATCTTGCATTGCATGTGCACGGGGACATCTCATTAAATGGGTGTGAGTGCATGGTTGGTAAAATCGACACTGTGTTTGGTGTTTGATCGCGTTCTATGAATGAGACAACGTCCAACAGAGTCGCACGGTTGAATAAAATGGTAAAGAAAATATGTGACGAATATTAGCAAGAAGGGATAGATCCTCCATCGAGTTAAAAGCCTGACAATTATGGTCAGACATAGTCCCCAACGATGAAATGTCGTAAAAGTGTATGGGTTTGTAGACCCCGCGATGTGAAACCAAAAATCCGCTACCCACATAAAGGCGCATGGATTTTGAAAATAAAATGATCATTGTGATATATCTTCCAAAAAGCTTTTGGTTTATAAGCAAATGAAATTTGTTTTGAAGATGATCATTGTGATATATCATCCAAAAGCTTTTTGGTTTATAAGCAAATGAAATTTGTTTTGAAGATTTATTTATTGATGTCATCCAGAGCGATAACTTATCACATACGGGTTGGGGACGTTATGTGGAGTGAGCTCTGCGGAGACGCGCATGGTACATGGTGAGTCGCATCTCATTCATGGCATGACATGTAGGATTCCATATAGAATTTGCATATTCTTGTTGGAATGTGATTGTAAAGGTTGAGTGAACATTACATGTGTACTTAGGTGGGGAGTATCCCTTGTAGGAGGCATTCCTTACTGGGCGTGGCTCACCCTTTATGGGACAACCCTTACAGGTACAGGGTCGACACTGGTCGATAGCATTCAGACGAGGCCGTGATTGTGAAGAAAGCCGACATGTGGCCTTGATGAATCTTTTTGTAGAAGTGCTTGGGACAAACTAGTCCTAGCTTATAATTTTGTATAAAAGAATTATAATTAAATTCTTTGGACTATTGCTGGTCATAGTCTGTAAGATGTAATTATGATAAGAGGGTCGTGGATCGACTCTTGGGGCATCAGATCTTGGTGCTTTGTCCTCAAGTATTTTCAATTTAAATATGAATGAATGGGTCCCGTGAAGGGACGTGATCGTAGGAAAGCCGAAAGTAACTCGCTAAGTTCATAAGTAATTGGTACCGGTTCGTACCAAGATACTTAGGTGCACAATGACCTACGTGAGCACCCGGTGAGGCCACGGCTACCAACGGACCCTGAATCGGTGGCATCGCATTTCCCATAGCCATTCTTAGATTAAGAAAATGAGATGAATTAAACTTTTTGTGGACCATGAGATATGAAAGACGTATTTAAGTCATACCATATCCAGACTAATCCTTATACTTAAATGAAATTCCGACTATGCTAACAAAGAAAGTTCTACCACAAAACATAGCTTTGTTTTTAGGCTCGAACTACCACTGGTTAAAGTAGGAAGAATTAAACTATAGAGTATAGATCGCCTCTTTTTTATTTAATTTAACAAGCCCTTGCTAGGACATTACTGAGCCCATTTTGGTTAGTTTATTACTTTTGGGTTGTTAAGATTAAAAGTAAAACTCATGAAAGATATTATATATATTTGGGCTACTTTTAGCTATGTTTTTCAAAATATTTCTCAAATATTGTTTTTTGATAATAATGTATATAAGAAGAGTGTTGTATATATATATATATTTTAAATATTTCTGATCTCTATATATATGAATTAACTTCTTGGATGGGCTGAAAAATTGTGGTTTGGGCTCTTAATGGGGGAGTTGGGACTTTCTTGGATGGGCCTAGTGATATTGACTTCTCTGTTAACTTCTTGTTTCTGTCGATGATGTGACTTTAATTATACTTGTGTATTTCTTTTAATTTGTTAGTATTAGTATGTAAACTATAGTTTAAAGAAATAATAATTAATGAAATGAATCAAGTGCCAGTGTCAAGGTTAGGTGTAGACTTTTGGACTTTGTTATCTTCGTGAGCTTAATTCGGGGTCAGCTAATACTTTTGATTAGGTAAGGAAGTAATCCTCACGAATTTGGTTCTAAGCTAAGCTTGAGGCACCAATAATATCTTATGTCCAAGCGGATATATATATATATATATATATATATATATATATATATATATATATATATATATATACTATATATATATATATATCCTTTCATCACGATAAAGCGTTTAACGTTTTAAATAGCACGGCAGCTAAGAAAGAGAAGGGATCGAGGTTAAATCGCCAGGATAATTTAATACATTATAACTAAAATGTTTAATTATAAAAAGACATGGACATATATATTTTGTCACAGCCTAGTAGGCTAGCACTAAAATACTAAAAATACAATTATTTAATCTTTATATGGATGAGTTAAAATAAATAAAAATTAGTTTAGTAGTGACCAAAATATAATATGTAGGATGTAACTATATTTTTATTTTCCTTTTATTCTACTTTTTTTCCCATATTATCTTTCCCTTGTATTTTCCTTCAAATTTTATGGAACCAAATATAACCTTAAAGTACTAAAACAGATTAATTAAACACCATGAGTGGTCCTAGAAAATAAGTAGGGGAAAAAAAATAAAGGAATAAAACTATACAAATTTTTTTGTTTAGTTATCAAAAAATTTAAATTAAACTAAGTAATTTATTTTATATTTTCCACCTTTCCTCTTTAATAATAGTTTGTCTCTTATTCAAATTTCATAGTAAATGTAAAATAATAAAAAAAATTATATCAACCATATATTACATAAATATAATGAAAACAACTTTTTTTTCCTTTCTCTCTTATTTTTCTCATTAATTTTTTGGCTATGTTTGGTTCCCAAAAAATTGAGTGAAAATGTAAGAGAAAGTAAATAGAGAGGGAAAATAGTAGAAAAAAGTAGAGGAAAATAGAGAATTAAGTCCTAGCATATAATTTTTATTTGTTATTTTAGACTCATTTTTATATATTTTAACTCATTGATATAAAAATTAAAATAATTTAAAATATATAACTTTCTAAGAATCTTTATTTATATATGATTTTTTTTAAATTATTAGACAATGGAGCATAAGAATATAATTTTTCTTAAAGAATTTCTTTCCTTAATACTTCCCAGAGCCAAACACTTTAACCTTGAGGAAAGTAGTAAGTAAAATATTTCTAAATATCTTCCTTCACATTTTTCTTTTACATGTTTTTCTTTCATATTTTCATTTCATCCAAACATAGAAAATTGATCTTATACAAAAATAAATAAATAAAATAAAACAAAAATCATTTCCCTACCATTTTTCCATGATTAAACATAACCTAAAAAAAGCCCTCTGAAAATCCCATTCTATGGTTTCATAAGTTTATTGAGATTATGTTACAAGCTTCATGACAGTCAATTCTTCTGTACATTAATTAGTCCAAGTTTAGAGAAATGCTGCTTTCTGTTCAAAGTTAGCTAAGGTTTTATTTATTTATATCCACAAATTATTCAATCAATTTATTAATAGGGTGATTGTTTCTAAACATGTCTCAAAATGCAATCGTTAATACAATATCATTTCCTTATAAAATAAATTACAATTATTTTTCCATTAGTCCATCACGATCATGGTGCTAGCAAACCTAACCATGTCAACATTTTGCAGCATGAGAGATAACCGACATTATTTGAAAGACACATTCCTTCGTGTAGTTGGGTTTAATGCAACCAGGCTGTCGCAATTCATTACTATACATATATATATATATATATATATATATATATATATATATATATATATCTCTGAAGGAAAATCCATGTCAACATCAAGAAGAGGAAGAAAAGAGTGAAGAAGAAATAGTATGGAATATGAGCTATCTTTATCAATCCTTGAAGTGATTATGATTCTTAAAGCAAAAGGAAAAACAAAAGGTATGGACCATATAGCTGGCATCATAAAGTTGATGAATGAATGAATGCATTGCTTTATGCTCTGATTGGAATCTCGAAAGTACTAAGAAAGAAAATAGTAACAAAAATAAAGAGGAAAAATAGAAAGAGAAAAATTTTGGAGGAAAATATAAAATAGTTTAGGCGTTTGGAAAGCATAGAAATGCAGGGAAAAGAAAAAAATCTACAAGAATGATTTTAAGTATTTTACATTAATCATAAAAAATATAAAGAAAATCATATATAATCAAATTCCTCAATTTTTACAATTTTTTTAGTTTCTTGAATATATATAATAAAGATAAACAAATAAAATTAATTTAAATAAACATATATAATTAATTTATTATGTTTAAACAGATTATTTATTTTCCTCAAAATTTTCTTTCATTCCACTTTTCATCTCTATTTTCCTTTATATTTTCTTTCTTTAGTACTTTTCAGCTTCCAAAAGGAGCCTTAAACTTAATAAATTAATTCTATATGTTTTATTCAAACTCGTTTTATTTGTTTCTCTCTATTATATAATTAAGGATTAAAAAAATTAAAAGTATGTAAATTTTGAAGAATTTTGATTATATTTTATTTTATTTTATATTTTCAACCGTGGAACCAAACATAAAAAAATAATTTTCCTTAAAAAAAAAATTTTTCCCTAATACTTTCGGGGTTCCAAACGGAGCCTTAAGCTATGTACCAATTAGTCAAACCATACAAACTATTGGAAACATTAGTGTATATGATAAATACTAATTAGAATATGTTTTGTTTTGAAGTGTAATCTTGATTATCCACTATGATACTTCATCATCTCCACTATTTTGTTAATTCTTCAGCACAAGGGTTGAAAAACTGCTACATATAGTTAAATATTGATTCCAAAATCCTTGTACGGCAAAATGGAACTTGCTAGAAGCAACCCCAAGGCCAAATCATATGATTTATTTTATAAAGTAAACAAGTTTTCAAGCTACAGATATAATATTAAATCCATTGGTAAAAACTACTACAAGGAATAATCAAACCAGATTATGAAAAGAGACTAAATGAACAACTTTGTTTGTAAGCATCTCTCAGTTGTTTTAATATTGGTGATAATTTATACAAGAAAACGCCATGATTCAATGGAGTAGCGTCAGGAAGTCAAGTTATTTGAAGGAAGTTAATTCCTTTAAGTCAGTAGCAGAAATAAATTAACATTTAGTGACCTTAAGCTGGAATTTACGAGAGATGATGCTCTTGAAATTATAGTGGGATGAAGTTAGGACGAAAGGGAAGGGGTGCTTTCAAGGTAGTTTTTTAATAAGTCCACGATGAAATGATCAAAGAAAAGGGAAAGCTTCAGAAATACTAAAAGCTGAATCAGTCACTTGGTGACCGGGTGGTTGGCACCATGTTTTCCGGGAGTTGATAGATTCTGTGTTATAAACATAATGAGAAGATGTTGGACATGAGAAAGAAGTTTAAAATAATTTCATTTTTAATCAGTTAATCAGTAGTTAAATCAATTGAGAAAGATCAAAGGAAGTTACCTCTGGAGTTTTTAGCGTGTAATTCTCTTCGGCTCGGGTTAGGAATCAAGGAAAATACAAAAAAAAAAAAAAAAAAGTTTAAATTTAATAAATTAATTCTATATGTTTATACAAACTTATTTTATTTGTTTCTTTTTTATTGTACAAAGTCTAAGAAATTTCAAAATATGTAAAATTTAGGAAAGAAAATTTTGATTATATTTGATTTTATTTTATTTTCTAATATTTTCTAGGTTCTAATAGGAGTCACTAAGCTCTACTTGAAACCAAGCCATGAAATAAAGAAAATAAGAGAGAAAAAGTGGAAAGAAAGAAAATTTAGAAAGAAATAAAATAAAAATGTTAACTTAATAAATTAATTATATATATTTGTCAAACTCATTTATTTTGAAATTTCTCTCCTTAATTAATATAAATGACTAAGACAATTTAAAAATATGTAATTTTTTTAAGAATTTTGATCATATTTGATTTGATTTTATATTTTTCATGATGAAACCAAATATGAAAAAACCAATTTCTTTAATATTTTTTTCTTTCTTTCTCTGATACTTTCTATGTTACAAAATAGCCTTAGTGAAACTCATGAATGGAACAATGCAGCTGCATATACTTTAAAATACTAATTTAAAGCATAACCATTCTTGGATATGTAACGGCCAAGCTTTTACAAGCCAATATGCACTATGTTGGTAAACAAGTGTTTACTTATGACAATAGCCTCAGTTTTACTAATCATTTCCTTAGGTTTTTTGGAAAATTACTAAAGAAAATCTTCAAAGTGATTTTCTGATATATAATAAAAAAATATAAATAAAATTACTTAGAAACTTACATATTATTAAATTGTTTATTTTCTTCAATGTTTTTCAAAACCAAATATAACCGAAGGCTTCGTTTGGAATTCGAAAAGTATTAAAGAACGAAAATATATATATATAAAAGGACAATGATTTTCATGTTTAGTTTCAATTTGGAAAATATAAAAAAATCAAATATAAATAATTAACATTAAAATGCTAAATACATACATCATCTTACCATCTTTTAGTTAATCTTGCAAACTTGCATTTTCCTCTATATTTCTTCTTTATTTTCCTTTTGTTGTTGAAATGGGATGCTCTTCAAACTGGACCTAAAGTTTTTTGAGGGAATTAGTTAGCAGAGAAGGAGCAGGATGATATTAGTTTATTGATAGCTAAAAGAAAAAAAATGGGATAATTAGCTAGTACGGTTGGACATTTATATTCAAGTAACCCCATAGGTACGTATAGAATTAATAGATTTAAAATACTATAATTTATAAGATCATCCAAAGTGTCTTCAAATGCATACAGATGTGAGTATAAGTACTTAAATCCAAGGTATATATATATATATATATATGGCCCCCATCCCACCAACTCTCCATCGTCTCTCAAGGAAGGAAGCTTTCCATACATCAATGCATTTTCTTTGAGAAGCCAACTTCTGTTAACTTCATAATGTTAAAATTAATTTAGCAGTTCTCTACCCAAGGAGCTATATATTTATTTCAGTTAATAATATTGTCAATCCTTTTCCCCTGAATGTACTCAAAAATAGGCCTACAATTCTCTTCCTTTACAATCACTTTCTCTACTCATTCTTAGGATGCCAGAAAAGAGTGTATTTTATATTGTAGGTAGCCGGAATATTAGTTAATTTCAACTTTTTCTACTTTTTTTTCTGTCACATGGAAAATGCATGTGTCATTTGATTAAATAAATAAGCTATTAAGAACCATAATTGTCACACAGGTTGCAGGTCAATGTTTAATGATTGTAAGTTTGCCTTTGGTTAAAAAATCATGTCTAAATTCATGGTTCAACAAGCCTTTGATGGTTAGCTATACATCTTCTCTCAATGCTGAGTTTGAATTTCTAGCAAATCACTGTGTACTGATTAAAAGGTAACGCATTAGTAACGTAAAAAAAATTTCTATTATCATTGACGGTGTTGGTGTAATGAGTAGGGAGTGTTAAAAGAAAAAAGAAAAGAAAGCAAGGCAAGAAGTGCTAGAGTTTTATATATATATATATATATATATTCACTTGAAATTAACTGCATATCTTTTTAGTTTTTGTTTTAAAGAGATATAAAGTACTGTTCTTCTTTGGAAGACAAAGAACAAATCTGTTTGTTTCTATTTTTAAACTTTTTTTTTTTCATTAGAACATATCCATTGAGCAGATTGGATGGATGGTGAAGGAGCAAATAATTAGGGGGATTGTATTTGTTTCTTGTTGAAGGGACATGTTATGGGCAATTTTTTTTTTTTGTCTAACCATGAGATGTCTTAAATAGGTTTGTCTGGCATAACCCAAGTGCCACAGCGTCCAAGGTGTCTTATATGAATTAAGAATCTGCAATAAGAACGATAAAAATACCTTTTAGCGAAAATATGGAGAATTTGCGTTCTTAAAACTCGATATCATTGATTAAATTAGGAGATGCATCAACCATCTCACATAAATAGGCATTAATATTAATATTGTTTGGTGTAGTAATGAATAGTATTTCGATATTATATTGTGAAAGAGTGAAGAGATGGCCACAAAAACACTCAATTACCGGACCCCTCTTTTTCTCCCTTCCTTCCCTGAGCAGTGGTCCTTAATATCTTGGCCCAATGAGTGCACCCCAAGTTAAAATTCCTTTGTACTCTCAAGGAATTCCTTTCTTGTGTTCATTGCCCACAAGAGAGTCACCCAAATTCATATATATATATATGCCTTTTGGGTCTAATGAGGACACATGGAAACCACTCATTGGATTAGCAAACTAATTAAGATTAACCCACCAACCAATTCATCAAGGAAACTTCCTTATTCTTAATCCTTTTGAATTCTTGTAGAGGTCGTTTGTTGTACTGACATGGTTTTGGTATGCAAATAACTGCAAGTTACTCTTTCCCCAAAAATAAACTAATCATCAAATCATTATGCATGATTAATCATGCAATTTAGTTAGTTGAATATATATATATATATATATATAGATCTCTTTAATTTTCTTTTTTTTCAAAGTTTTTTAGTATAGTAAATATGGTGAAACCAACCTGCATTAAATTAGATAATTGTAGCATTAGGGATAGCCATGATTCTCATTAGAATTGAGCTATCACTTGGAATTAATGCTATCATTTAGTCTATATTAACTTGAAACACTATGCTTTTGTCTGTCTGAAAGTTTCTTTCACTTTCCTACCACTTTCTTACACACTCGTAAGACATAACTAAAAAAATCTGTGCCATTTAAAAAGACACAAGAAAATGTAACTGAAGTAATGTGCCCAAATAATATTGAAAGGTGCCCATCAAGCCTTTTAAAAACAAGCTCAACGTTAAATAGCACGTGGCGGCAAAGGGAAGGGGTCAGAGTTGCATGGTAAACATTAGATGTTGATACATATCTTAAAGTGCATGGTTATAAAAAAATATATATATATATATTGAAGGTGGTATATAGATGGAGTTGTAGCTTTAAAAGAGGCAAGGTGGTCAGTGGAACTTTGGACAGTTAGAGGAGTACATATATGGTCCCCTGATAAATGTTTGCTCTTAAGGAAGGGAGGGTCAAGAATTGAGATGGGTCATCACATCACCTTTCTTTTGGCAAACAGAAAGTTAAAGAGGGTTGTGGTCTCCTGAAGAAGATGAAAAGCTCATCCAGATCATCACTACCCATGGCCATGGCAGTTGGGTTGTTCCAAAACTTGCAGGTCTCTTTTTCTCTCTCTCTCTCCTCTCTCTCTTTTTGTGTTTGTCTGTATGTGACTGACTTGAGTAGCTTTAAATCAAATCATTTGCAGGCTTACAGAGATGTAGGAAGAGTTGCAGATTGAGGATGTGGTTAACTACCTGAGACCCAGAACTCAAGGGGTTTCTTTTGGCACAAGAAGAACAGATCATCATCGATGTCATAAATTTTTAAGGAACAGGTAAGGATCTGATGATCTCTCATAATTTGTATAATAATAAGTAGATTTCTCTTTCTCTGCAATATTTTTCATTACATGTTAATTTAATCTCTTATGTATCTATATATACAGATGGGCTCAGATAGCTAAGCATCTTCCCGGAAGAACAGACAATGAGGTGAAGAACTTCTGGAACTCATGCATTAAGAAGAAGCTGATTTCTCAAGGTTTGGATCCAAAAACTCACAATCTGATCTCCTCTCATCAAAGAAACTCCTCTAGTAAAGTTGTCTGCAATCTACCTCAACCCCATCAACAACCCTTCTCGGTTTTCACTATAAATCAACAGAAAACAACAGATATTGATGATGCCTTCCATGAGTTAGACAGTGTTCTTCCTTTTGTTACAGTACTATCTCTCCCTCAATCCAACCTTCATTACAGCAAACCATGGCGGCGATACCGACAAACTCCGAATATCAAAACCCTTACCCCGCTTGGACTGCTAGAGATCAGAGCTCTCAATATACAATCAGTTTCCCTTGTGGAACCACACCCATTATTTCTTCTTCTGTAAACCCATTTGGATTTGGTTTATCGGACGAGAACTTGATCTGGAATTCTCATGTTCAACCTCTTGAAGAACAAATGCGAACACATCAAAATGATGATCAGTACCAAGATCAACATGAAGCAGCGATGATGAACAAGATAAAAATTTCAGTGAAATAGGAAATATTAATATTAATGGGTGAGGTGATTCAACAGGGGACAAGTCATATGGTCAAGGGATTGGTGACTATGAGTGACAGCTCAAGCTTTGATCTTGGGATTGGTCGAGTCCACACTTCTTTCCGGCGCGATTTGGCCATTGATCGACTTCATGAATCTTTGCATGGAATTTTGAGGCCTAGCGAGCTTGTGTATGTAGATTTACTTACTAGCTCGATCTTTTTAAGGATATTGTTCATTCAAAAAAATTTCACAATGGTGGGCCTCAATATAATATTAGCTGTGCTTGGAATATATATACAGTTCCCCCATCATGATGATTTACAAGTTAAAAAAGAAATGCCATTGGAAATGGTAGGAGATCAATCTCCATCCATATCATCTCTTTGATTAATTACAATGATTTACGGATTCGAAAAATACATATTTAATTCCAACAAAATAATGTTTGTTTCTTCGTCTTGTCCTTAAATCAAAATGACTGCTTGTATAGAGCTATATGCTCTTGAATTACATTTCTCATGATTATGGAATTGATGATGCAGAACATATATCTAATCTATACATACTATATGTGGGAGATGTACTTCTTTGGTTATATATATTAATTAGTATACAACATCCATGATATATACTTAATGTTCATCCGGCATATAATTGCATTATGTGTGATCATTTCAAGGGCCCAAGTCGGTCCTTTATTGGCAAATTTTCTACTCTTCAAGGGCCCCTGTAGAGTACAGACTATTTAAGCTTCTTGTGGATTAATGCTTGTTCTTTTTGTGTAAAGCAAGATTTTTTTTTTAATAACTAAACACTTTGTTACAATATAGTAAATTGGCTCCTTGGGATTTGAGCATTATGGCCACATACACCTTTCGGATATCACATATTTTAAACTTTGAAACGTTATCACAGCCAGATATTTTTATTTAATATGTCAAAAAAAAATAGTGTTCAATTCTAACTAGCTAAAAACATTTGAGTATCAAAGGCGACATACAATAGAGAATCAAAATTTTATAAGAAGCTCAGCATTGACGTAAGAAGAAAAATTGGAAAAGAATGAGAAAATTGTTGCAAAGTTTGTTTGAAGTATGTAACGTTTTGGAAAAAATTAATTAACCCCAAACTTCTTGGCCATGAAGCTATTAGAGCCTATTAGCTAGAGCCTATACATTTGGACATTTCTAGTGTTGATGAAACTCAGAAAGCTAGGCTCTTTTTTGCGTAGTCCGAAATTAATATTGTATCTGCTTCAACCTAACAACAAAAGACAAAAGGAAGAATCTTATAATTTAACAAGGTGACAACGTTCGAATACGCCAAAGGTTGGTTGTCATTAATTATGATCATCAACCTGCTCATCATCATTTCAAGCACAATTGTTCGGTGAAAGGAAAATCTAATCTTTTGGAATTAGCTAGGCTCTTCATTTTGGACACACACGCATATATATATATATATATATCTTCACAATAGCATCCGTTATTAATTCTGCATAAAAAAGTTTAAGAATTGATTTCTCATTTTTGACATAACTAAATCTAAAACTTTTTCTAACAGTTTGTTAGAAGATAATAATAATGTTTATGTAGAAACAACCAAGCGAGAATTTGAGGAAATAATCTCTTGTATTTTTTTTCATTGAATTAACATATGTATATACGGGAGAGGAATAATCTATATTTCCTAATCTGTTACAACTCTACATGTTAGGATTTCTAACTAGTTAAGTTTCCTAATTAGTTACAATTTTATATGTTAAAACTCCCCCTCAAGTTGGAGTATAAATGTCAATCATGCCCAACTTGTTACATAAATAGTTAACACAGTCTTACGACAGAGCCTTTGTAGAAAATATCACTAAATATTCTCCAGTACTTCATATCACAGTAGAAATCAAATCGAGTTGTATTTTCTCGAAATGTAATCAATGCCGATATGTTTGATTCGTTCGTGGAATACGGGATTCGAGGGCAATATAAGGCGTTTAGTTTATCACACAAAGTTTGCTAGGACCCACGATCTTAATCTAAGGCTTCCTCGTAAAGTTGTGACTGAAGCCACATGATTTCGCTGGTATGTCATTTGCTCTATATTCCGACTCTGCACTTGAACGGGAAACAACTCCTTGCTTCTTATGCTTCTATGAGACTAGATTTCCATCAACAAAAACACAGTAACCAGATGTGGATCTCTTATCTTCCTTTGACCCTGCCCAATCAACATCGATGAAGCACTCAACCCTATTATTCCCATGATTACTATATAGAATACCTCGTCCCGGAGCTCCTTTCAAGTAATATAAAATATGTTCTACAGTTGCTCAATTATCAATAGTTGGGGAAGACATGTATTCGCCCCACGCTGCTTGACTAAGTATGCAATATCGGATGATTACTTGTTAGGTAGTTCAACTTCTGACTAGTCTTCTATATCTCGGGATCCTCCCGACAACTACGCCTTCTCTAGTAAGGTGAGCATAGAAGGCTTGCATGGCACGCTCCTATTTTCCAGTCTCGGACAATAAATCAAGCACATATTTCCTTTGAGATAAGAAAATTCCATGTATTTACTCCTCCTTAACCAATGCGAAATCTCTAGCGTCGTAAGTCCTTTGTATAGAGCTGCGGTGAAAAAGGACTTAAGGGATGCAAAGATTCTGGGGATTGCTCCGGTGATAACAATATCATCCACATACACCACCCGACAAAATGATGCGGCTTTGGAGTTAATAGAAACGAAATGGTCAGATTTACTCTTTTGCAAGCCAAATTTCTCAACTGCTTGGCTGAATTTATTGAACCAAGCATGGGGACTCTACTTCAATCCATATAACGACTCCCGAAGGCGACAAACCTTCCCAATCTCCCCCTGAGCAACAAACCCTGGAGGTTGCTCCATATATACCTCCTCCTGAAGATCGCCATGAAGAAAGGCGTTCTTAATATCAAGCTGATGAAGATCCCAATTATGAGCGCCTTTAGGAAATAAAAAAAGCGAACAAATGTCATCTTAGCAGGAGGGAACAAGTATCAAAATAGTCACGCCCATGGAGTGGCGTACCAGCTAGCCCACGAGTCATGCTTTCAATCGGACAACTAAACCATCTAGATTAACTTTGGCGCAAAGACCAGTGATATCGATGACTTTCTTTGATAGGTAATTGTACCAAGTTTCAAGTACCATTCCCATTCGAGTATCCCATCTCTACGTGCTTTTCTCGACCGGGGTGAGACAGGCTACACGAAAAAGTGTTAGGCAATGAAATAGAGTCCAAAGAAGCAATAAAGGAATATTACTGAGAAGACAACTGATTATAGGTGCAAAATGAGGAAATTGGACGAACACACTGATGTCTACCTTTACGAAGAGCAATAGGGAGATCATCATCAGGAACTAGATCTAATGTCGAAGCAGCCGGTGGAGGACCAAAGACTAGTGGGTTCTAGCGTTGAGGGTAGACTTGAGTGATAGGAAGCTTTACTAGAGCTGGAATATAAGGGGCCACGGGGGAGGCAATAGTATACACTAGCAGGTCATATGCCTCTCCTTGACAAGTGTGGGTCAGGGGTGAACAGAAAGGGACATTCTCAAAAAACATGACATCCGTAGAAACCAAGTATAGACGAAGACTAGGGCAGTAACACCAATACCCCTTTTGAACCCAGGAATAACCAAGAAATATAATTTACATAAGATTTATAGTGAGTTTTAGATACGAGGACGAACATCTTTCGAACAAAAGCAGTACATCCGAATATCCAAGGCTTAATAAGGAATAGAGGTTTATTGGGGAAAATGATGTGATATGGAGTGTCCCAATTCAAGACTGATGAAGGCATCCGGTTAATCAAAAAGCAAGTTGTGGAAACAGCATCGGCCTATAAATGCTTAGGCATATGCATCTGAAATAATAGAGCTCTGACAGTTTCAAGGAGATGTCTATTCTTCCTCTTAGTAACTCCATTATGAGCAGGAGTGTCAACACAAGAAGTCTGATGAAGGATGCCATTATGAAGCATGAAGGATTGAAATTGTTCTGAAATATATTATTTTGCATTATCACTTCTCAGATGTTGAACATAAACATGAAATTGAGTATGAATCTCAACACAAAAGGCACGAAAATGAGAATACAACTCAAAGCAATTTTTCATTAAATATAACCAAATGGTTTGTGAATAATCATCAACAAAAGTGACAAAGTATCGAAACACGGTTGAGGACACAACTGGGCACACACCCACTTTATCTGAGATGGACTAACTCAGAAAGGGCACTGGCTCGTTTATTGACTCTAGGACTATAACTAAGGCGGTGATGTTTACGGAGCTGACATGACTCGCAATCTAGGATACAGGACTCGAAATTGAGGACCGGGTTCTTTAATCATGGGACGGATGACCCTGATCGTGTGTGTCTCAAATGGTGGCTCTAGAGACAAGCAATAGGTTTGGGACTGGGATCGGGGATGCTCTGGCCCGGACTCCGGCCTCTTCCAGCCAATCTGCCGTCCGCAAGATTCCACAAAAGAGAAAAATACGGAAAGAATAAGATATAACACTTGAAGTACTTTCAGAGTTAACTTGCTAGCATACATCAAATTAAAGAGAATTGGTAAACTTAAGAATGATGTCAAAGGAATAGATGGAGTTGGCCTGATTATGTTCAACCCGAGAACATGGCCCGTGATCCATGCGCCAAAGTGAAGGTAAGGAAGGTAAAAGGTTGTGGTAGAAGGTAGAGAAAATACTAGAGTTACCTGTCATGTGATATGTGGCTCTGATAAGCGTTTTACGTGTTTGCATTTAAAGTGTGCAAAGGTGTCTACCATTTTGTCTTTGGCAACATGATATAAGCTAGTCAGTAATGGTGTACTTCTTTGTACGGATATTTGATCCACAAGGAAGCGGGGGAAGCTACGGCGTACCAAAATTATAATATTTTTTCAATGTGATTCAATGTTCAAGATGTTTCATCGAATTAAAAACTAAATTAAAGCGACTTTCATACAACCTTTAAGTTTTGCAACGAGGGAGTTGTTAAATGGTTGAGCCTAGAAGGGTGTTGGTGTATTGGACAATCCTACTATGTAGTGCTTTAAATTCCCATTCTATTATCTTATACAGTGTCTTCCAGACAACTCATATCTAAAATTAATTAAAGCCTTTCTCAGGTCAAACCAACATACCTTTAACAGGTTTCTTGCTCCTTAGCTCGACCCCAGAGTATTTAGAGATGCATTAGAATCAAAGAACCTCTAAGCCATATATAATTATTGATAATTTCTATATTATTGATTAATTGAGTTAACTCTGTTTATAATACAATTCTTCATTCACTTCTCAGATCTCACAAAGAATCACTCACCATATTAAAATTGATTAGAAATAAATATGTCAAATGCACACAAGCATGAGTTAATGGAAGAACTATCATTAAAAGATAATAGAAATCTACTAAACATAATATTCATGTCAGTGCGACACCTAGATCAATTTAGAACACAGTAGTCCTAATCCCATTTACAATGTTAAGAGTAAACAGGAAAGTAAAGAGAAGGAAAACTCTAATAATCGAGCGAATGATGAATCTTCAAGGATCTTCAAGTTTCTCCTTCCCAAAAGCCTTCAAATCTCCTCCAAAATGTGCAAAAGATGACCATCAAAACCTAGCTCTCTCGTCTGACCCTTTCAATTCCTCCTCCTCTTCCTTTTAGAGCTTTAGCATAACCCCAAGTGTCACAACATATAGCGCGCTTGGCGACTGAGGCGTCGCAGCGTTGGGCGTGCAGAAGACGATCTAGCGTCGTTGACCTCAACGTCGCTATGTTGGAGCAAGGTTGTAAATCTCCTTCTTGAGTCTCAATAAGGCCCTCAATTGCAATTTACCCTACAAGATCATAAATAAAACTAAATATTAGAAATAACAAAATACTTGATTTTTTAATGCAAGCCCAAGCACCAAACATTCGTCAGGGTATGTAATGAGTGTTTTTGGACACTCATCAGGCTCCAGAGTTAATGACCCATTCGGAAGATGAAGAAGATACAAGGCATTTATTCGGGTTACCTAACTCAACAATAGTAGTAATGTGACGCCCCAAAACTTGAGGGTCCGTTGACAACCCTCAACCCGCGGAATACTCGTGAATGTCCAGTGCTTGAGCACTATTCACGAATCGGCGAGTCTCAGCACATGCGGGAGGCTCTACAGAACTCACTTGTCTGACATCAACATCAAAAGACATATACATGAGTAAAAACGGCCACTTGGGCCCATACAACAATACTCATCAATATACACTAACTATATACCATAGCTCAAGAGTTAATAATTCACTCTTATTTCAAACATATATTAAAATTTACAATTCTAATACATGTCATACATCATAAAACCATCAAAGCCACAGCAGGCTTTCTTCAAAATCGACCCTCTAGATGGCGAGTCTCATCCTTCACATGCACAAACAGGGTGAGCCTAATCTGCAGTAGTGGAATCACCTAAATGGGTTACTCCCACCTAAGTGCATATGCAATGATCGATGTAAACACACGTTCAAGCAAATTCGTGATCCTACTTGAATGTCTAAATGACCAACCCATGTCCAGAGTCCTCAGGCTCCACTCACACTTGCCCCTAAGTCATGTATGAAGGCATCATTTTCAAAACAAAACTTGTTCTTTTCGAAAATACACTAGGAGTTTCGAGTAAAAATTATGGGACTATCCTCAGAAATGATGTGTTAGAACCTTCCAAAGCTTGATACATGGGCTCCTCCAGACGTGTAATTGTAGGACCCATCTCCCACAACACCACCATTCTCGGAAAATCATCTGTGAAATTCCTTCCCGCAACCATGTTCGTTTTATTTCAATTGTTCATGTCATGCCTGACACTTCAATTTCTAGGCTACCCCGGTGCATATGAAATGCATTATGTCATTTCAACACAATATATACAACACATGCTAATATATAAAACATGTATATATATTAACATAATAAAAGCGCATAAAACATGTTATGCACATTCACCATCAATTACACCAAAAATTAGCTCACATGGGCTAATTAACAAATACGAGCAATTCAATTTGAATTACTCAACCAAACACATTTTCTCACAAAATATTTCGTGAATACTATTCAAGTGAACAATGAAACCCTCGGGTTACTATTCACGGCCAATCATCCAATATCGGTTCCGCTTTGTGAACCCGAATTTCATAGCCATTTCCGGCCTCATACACACCACAATACAATTTAATGCATAATTCATACATTAACAGCCAAAGCGGTCCAGTGGACTATCTGGCGTCGAATGAGCTCAATTTTCACACGCCCGATTGAGTTTTGGGGCGGGTCATGATAGTTCAAGGTCTCAAACCAACTTGAATCATCAACAAAGCACTTAAATCAAGGAGTATAACAAGTGGGATAAAGCCCTACCTCACGGGTTGCCGAAACTCAGCTTGGGAGTACCTACGCGTTTGCCCTCTCACGCGTCGAAACGACTTTTCCTTTTTGCTCAGAATGAGATCCGGCGGTCCGATCACAGGATCTTAGAGAGACACACATTTCGTCTCTCTAAATCAAACCTAAGCTCACTGTAAGTTTCTTTTCTCTCTTTTCACGTTTTCTCCTTTCTTTTTGAAGAAGGAGACAACACTATTCATCATTTAACTATTCAAATAATACCAATCATGTCCCTTCTCTTGGATTTCCGACACTTTACACAATCTCGGCCTTCCATTTCCATCATCTCTCTACTCATGCAACATGTGTCACATGAGTACATGTTATAGGTAACTTTTGTCACATCGCGTAATAAGTTTCCGCGGCTGATACTCGATTGCCTCAAAAAAGCGTGCAAATTATTTGTCTCAGATTTGTGAAATTCGACGTGTTAGCTAGATTTCACGAGACGATCAGCGAAGAAATGCTGTTTCGTTATACGAGATCTGAAATTTGGTTTTCACCAGAAATTATGATTTTGCTATTTTTGAAAAATTGGATTTTCTCGGGGTTTCTGAATGTCGGAGTAGATGGAGATCGATGAGTCGATACAATTATGGAACGGCTAGTGCGGTGAGAACTAAACTGACTCATTGGATGCCTCGGTAGTAGAAGCTATATGAGCAGACTGAAATTTCTGATTTCGATTCTATCGTTTCTTACAATCTCGTATCACATGGTCAGGCTTATGGTAGTAATAACAAACAACATCTCTAGAACCAGGCCCTCTAGTGTTACCACCTAGACCATTGTTTCTATTTCGTTGCCTCTTTGACTCAATGGTCTATCCAACAAGAGCACTGCTTGTCTGGGCAAATACAAGGGTAGGTAAAGAGACATAAGATGATGATACCTCAGTGCTAAGAATCCTGCTAAATGTCTCTTGGATAGATGATATCTCAAGACTGGACAGAATCTAGGCATTAGCTGAATCATACTCGGAAGGAATAGCAGCAAGAAATCTCATAACTGTCATCTGTTGTCATTGACTTTGTTGAACTTTGACATATAGACTAAAGGCATAAGCATATTAAGCTCTTCATATATCTTTTGTAGTCCATAAAAAATTATGTGAGAGACTGATCCTGTTTCTTTTATCGATAGAATGCTTTACACATATCAAATATACAAGAAACATTCCCCTTCCCAGAAAGCACAAACTCCAAATAATCCATTAGCTCTTTAACAAATTCACAGTAATTAACGAGGCCCGGTACCTTGCTGTCGATGGAATTACTGATTTGGATGAACATACGAGCATCCTCCTCCATCGATTGCTCTTTCGAATCATCGGATGGTAGATCCTTTCTGAGGTGATCACCCATACGTTCGCTCCTGACGTATTTTCGAATTGCTTTGCTCCATTCCAAATAGTTGGGACCAGTCAGTTTGTCTTCCATGATTTTGGACAACATCGGGACCACTTCGATCTTTGGTGTCGGTTTTTTCTCCTCTGAATCACTCATTTTGATACCACAGGAAGAAGATCAAGAGCAGAGAGCACTCCCAGAACTCAGATTTTAGAAAAATCAAGCAAAAACCCTAGGAAAAAGGGGTTCTCTCACGGACAGCACTTTCATGAACTACCGGATCCGGGAACCAAGCAAAGGAAACCAAGTGTACTAGAGGCCCTGTGGAAGTCTGGGATGACCACTGGAGGAACGCCGGCGTGAGCAGTACCTGTGACCAGACCTTGCAGCGCATGTAGAGCGCTAGAAAGCTTGGAGTGGGCGGGTGAGCTTCACGCGGCAGAATCAGGCCCTTGGATTTTGCAGCCTAAGCTCATCGGCGGAGCGCGAACTCCCTCCTATCTTGGAATGTGATGAGACTCCACGCTCCCTCTAGGTGGGTGTTTCAAAAGTCACCCCCTCTAATAGCCTTAGATTGCAGAAAAAATCCTCCAAAAAATTCTCCAAAAAAATTCTCAAACTCAAGCCCTAGGCTCTAATACCATGTAGAAACAACCAAGAGAGAATTTGAGGAAAGAATTCCTTGTATTTTTTTTCATTGAATTAACATGTGTATATATACAGGAGGGATAATCTGTATTTCCTAATCTATTACAACTCTACATATTAGGATTCCTAACTAGTTACAATTCTATATGTTAACAGTTTACATGCAAATAAGAGTTGACGATTTCACGAAGCTTAATTTAAAATTTTCATCATTAAAAAAAATGTATTTAATTATAATGGAATTTAATTAATTGCACTACAAAAAAAATGGAAGTTAATTAAATTTTCTTGAATAGTTTCTCTTTTTATATAAATCATATTGTTGTGAGATAATAGACTTACTTCAGTCTTGGAAACAGGGTAGTATAGGGAAGGGAAGGGTCCTAGTATGAACAAATTTGTGAGAAACAAAACAGAATAATATGATATAATGTAAAATGAATAAATATAAAAAAAAATCATATTATCGTGAAAGTATTTAAATAAACATATGATGAGGAATATACTTGGTCATAAAATTAATATTTTCTTACATAAAGATTTGTAAATCGCAAATGATTAATTTCTAAGGGTCAGGAAATAGAAACTGAACCCCAGAGGAAACCATGCTTTAATTTACATAACCCAATGTCTTTCTTGCATATAGCCAATCTCAGGAAAAGAACATCAGAAGCCCATAGGGGTTAGTTGGGGTTGCTGTTGGGGACCATGAATTAACTTTTCTAATTATGTACGAGGGCTTTCACCAGGAAGCTACGTACACCTAAAAAGAGAAGTTTAGACAAAGTTCTCTACTGACCATCTGGGTCCATCTTGCTTTAGTGGTCCATTATATAACAATCATGAAACCAAACATGCATTGAATAAAAGGAACAATGTTATGGTATGTACCGGGTATAGTAGTATTTTTGTAATTTTTTCATATTCATAGTTATTATAAATAGCCTCTTATGTAACCCTATTTTAATGATAGTAAAAGTTTGAGTCATCGTTCCATGAATATAGACACACTACCTAACCAAGTAGTGCGTATCTTTTTTGTTTTTCTTACTCCGATTTTATAAATGTGGTTGCACGAATCACAACAAACAACAAAACTAAAAAAAATAATTAATTGCCTTTCCATTCCCAATCCAAAATGTGCCCCATAACAACAGTATAATGAAGAAAAAAAACCCATTGAGTGACACCAACAAAAAAAAAAAATTAAAACAAAAAATTGTATGCTTCTACCAATATCATTTTTTTTATGCAGTACATCAGTGTAACCGCGAAACCCTAAACAATTCCCCCCTTTTTTTTGTTATTTAACAAAAAAACACAAATTTCCTATCTGTATGCCAATGAATGGTAGTGTTACATGATCATCATCTGTGAGAGAATATATAATTGAGTATGGTCTTCATCACTTGGTGAAGTGAGAATGTATAACTTTGTAGGGGTAGCTAGGGATGATGTTCTGCTGATTATCAGAAGAAGATCTCTTCCAACAAGCTTGTTCCGCTACTGCAATATCTGTATTTGTCAAACATCATGAAGTCATCAATAATTTCAGACTTTGATGTCTTTTCCTCTGTTATATTTATCTGTGGGAAGTCTTCTAGTGCTAAGGGTGGATAGGGAAGATTAAAATGAGGCAGGATTGTGTAGTCTGGCATCTCCATCTCCTGCAAAATATTTAAAACAGAAATACATTTATTTATTATTAACCTCCAAGAACAGTACTGCCAAGGCTGTAGAATTCAAGAAAGGATCCTAATTAAGCCCATCAGTGTATAGAATTATATAATCGATCTCTTTTTTTCCTCAAAAGTAGTTCCCCTCTCCAACATTTTTTTTCCTGTATGTCTGAAGAATATAACAGTACCAAACCAGATTTCCAAAACGGGACATGGAGAAAAACAGTGGCTGAAATGATGATAATGTGATAGTGAAAATGGGAGGAAAGATGTGTGAGAGAATCAAATTAAAGAAGTTATAGAAAATGGTGAAGAAAGCTAGTTGAGTTAGTCTAAGAGATTTTTTGAGGAAGCTTTAGGAAAAGAATGTGAGTTTCAGCTCCAACTTTTGTTACTTTAAGATCAAAAGAGACATCTAAAGGGCTTGTTTTGTGGACCATTTACAACCAATTAGCACGGTACTCTCCACTTTTCAAGCCGGTAGTTTGTATCTGTGTGTGAACACATCCTTATACTGAAGGTGTGAACAAGAAGATTAGATAATGATCTATATATGAAAAGCCAATTCGAGAATCGACCTATATATAGCTTACCTTGAGTGATTGTTACTGTATATATGCTTTCCCTTCCTCATCTTATGCTATGTCATACATGGATGCCTAACCACAAAATTCTCATAATTGTACCAAGAAGAATTATTAAGACTCTACCTGAATGAGATTCGAAGAGCAGTACTGCATGTTGAGAGAGTACAAATGAGCTGAACTGTTAGCTTCATCTGAATGAAGAAATTGAGACTGTAAATCATCTGTTACACCATGTTCAAATGGTGTTCCTTGAGTGAGATCCGACGAAGAAGTTTCGGATGGAAATTTCGGGTAATCTTGCTCAAAATTCTCATCTCCAGCTTCTCTTCCCTGGGAAATTTCGGTTCCATTTGTGTCATCTACTAACAAATGTTCCTCTAAGCCCCAAGCTGATTCCTTCCCTACATTTGCGTTTTCTTCTTCCTTGCTTTTGCCCACATGTATCGTCTTCTTGAAAATGCGGCATAATGCATAGGAATCCTGAGGTCATGTGAACAAACAAAGTAAACTAAATTCACCTATTCATATTTATATCTATATGTTTTTAGTTGATAAAATTATAGGAATGTGAATGAAGGGATTAATATATACCTTGAGGGAAGACATTGAATCAATGAGGCGGTATTCATGCATCACCCAGTTAGTCCTGATCCCATGGGGAGCTCTACCTCTATAGTACACCAGAGTCTTCTTCATGCCGACCGGCTGCTTCTGAGACTGCACTGTCCGGTCTTTCCCGGTGGCTTTCCAGTACCCGGCTCGGGTCGCCCGGTTCGTTCTTGATCCGTTAGGGTACTTTCTATCCTTGGGACTGTAGAAGTACCACTCCATATCCTTGCTTGGTAAAAATGACTTTTCTGTAGATGATATGAGGATTCATCCAAATTAAGATCAGGTTAAATGAATGCAATGATTTAAAAATATAAGGTACTGGCTATAGATATATATACCTGGTAAATCCCAGGGTTCACACTTGTAGAGATCAACCTCTGGGATGATTTCAAGCTCAATGTTGCCGCCATTGATTTTTCGATCTAGGTAGTAAGCGACAAGCTCTTCATCAGTGGGGTGGAATCTGAAGCCAGGAGGGAGACTCATGGGAGCCATTGTAGAACTATAGTAGTAGTAGTGTTGATCAAAGAGAGAGAGAGGGATTAGCAGGGGGGGCTAGAATGAATAAGGGAGAAATTAAATAAGCCACTAATGGGATCAAGTTCTTGAAAATGACCCTTATGATTGGGGACACATTACAAGGTTGCCACTGTGTTTTACAAGGAAATTAATGAGATATATAAAATGGGTGGGAATGGAAAATGTGGAAGGAAATGGAGGGTTAGATGGGGAAATGCAGAGGTGGCTTTTGAAGATTCTAAGTGTGAAGTGCTGTGTGAAAACTGAAAACCCAGAGAGAGAGGATAAGAAGCTTCTCTCTCTGTGCTTTTGTCTGCTCACAAACTAACAAAAAATCAGAACCCCCTCTCCAAAGGCAGAGTGGGCCACTCACCGCCCACTGCCAACAGCACGCAATACTATGCTCTTCTTCTCTTATTTTATCTATTAACACCAACCACAATCTAGACTAATCATATTCTAGTCATTTTTTATGTTTGTCTTCTGTTTCTTTACTATGTTTAATTTACATTTGTCATGTCCCTCGTGATCTACTTTAATTTTCATGTAAAATAATAATAACATCCTGACGTGTTTATATTCTTTTCTCATTTGTTTTTTTTTTTTTTGATAAACTATGTACATAGCATGCAAAATACTATCTATCCCCATTAGGATTCGAACCTGAAACCCCTTTTCTTTATGCCCCCGTCTGTTATTTAACGTTGAGTTTCTACCACTTGAGCTAAGTGAGACGAGCTTCTTTTCTCATTTGTCATATTCTTCACAAATGTACTTATAATAGCAATGTCTTTTTTTTTTTTTTTTGATAACTAAACATATTGTTATAATGTAATAAATTGTTCCCACTATGATTTGAATTTAGGACCCCTTCCTTTCCTGGATATCTTATCTTTTTAAATTTTAAATATTCTACTAACTGAATTAGACATATAAACATATTTGTGATGTCAAATTAAGGAGTGGTATTCCAAGTGTTAGTTTATAGCACAATTTTATATATATATATATATATAAGTTTGTAGGTGAAGATGATAATTTGAAAGGATGATGGGATATCCTTAAAGCTACTTCCCAACTTGTTATAGTACCTATACATGATGAGGCAAACTACAGTTTGTGAATTAAAGCTAATTAAGAGATAAGAGATAAGGATAGATTCAAACCCTAAAGCTTTGGCTTTAGTCAACCACTTTGATACACAGGTAAGTCATTCTAATAACTTTCTATGCTACCAATTATTTGACATAACTTTATTTATCTTACCTCGTTAGGTGTAATAACTTGTTATGATACTAATTTGACATAAAACTTTATTAATCTCACCCACCCACCCCTTCCCCATCAAGGTACAATAACTTGTTATGTTACCAATATGATATAAAACTTTATTAATCTCACCCCGTCAGGATAGAGCCAACAATCCCCAAACTAGGATACCATTGTAAAGATGTATTATCTAATCTGGATATAAATGGTCATCGCAGCTTTAATTAAAATGCACTTATAAGGTTAAAAGAAACTCATATTTATATAATGTTAGGAAGTTTATCTCTTATCTTATTTGAGAAGTTATAGTTTAATTTATGATATTCTTGTGTTTCGAAAAATTAATGATATTCTTGTCAATGCATTGGAAATCAATGTGATGATAAACTTTCATTATCATAAATTAATTTGTTGCTAAGAATTAAGAAGAAAACTGATATCAACTTGAAACTACATGCAAGGGGTAGAAATTACTATATATATATATATATATATATATATATATACTTATATATATAGGACATAGGACCAGCACAATGAGCATCAACAATTAAAGCATCAATAAAAACACAATCCCCACAAGCTGAATTACAAGCTACATACACAGATATAAATAATGTGCTTGCACTTTAAGTCGACAATACGATTAATCATGTTAACCTTTTCCATGCCTGTGGCATATATATATATATATATATATATATATATATATATATATATATATATATATATACTTATATATATATATACTTATATTTATTTCAATACCGAAAGGCATCGCTAATTAGAAACTGAACAGAATCTTGATTCAATTGTTTGCGTACTTTTTTACTACATTAAATAAACATGATTAATCCTAATTAGACATCGGTTGGCCCACTATAACACATATAACGGAAAGAAGAAAAGTATAGACAATATGATCGAGAATGTGAGGATTTGTTTCTATATGAATCAGAAAAGCAAGTCCAAAGTTTTCTGGAAGGAATTTGAGTTCAATGATGTACTGATCAACTATCAAACATTGTTATAAGAGATGGACTCTATGATAAAGGTTGGTACGTGCAGGAAAGTATTTGGTCGAATCACCTATAATAAAAAAAATATATGACGTTGTAATGTAAAGTGAATAGATATAAAAAAAAAACTATCAAACATGTAGTTTCAATAATTTTGATGCGTGTGGATCTTAGATATCTGGATTTTAAGGCTGAAAAACTGAATTATACTTCAAATGAAATTACATTATGAGGAAATTAAACCGACAGATTAAAAATTAAATGATCATATGCTTTTGGCTGTGAACACATGATATTCTGTTCATTGAATAAAGTGAGGCCTAGATGGGGGTGATGGGGCATATGATGGGGGCCATGAGATAATTCTCCTATCTTTAATCTTTATATCTATAGCTCAAAGGGAAAAAAACACTTTTATCATTCAACAGTTGAAGGGTTTGGAGAGGGGCCCTCAGTAGCACAATAGATCTACCTGGCACACCGTCACACTCAACTTTTTCTTTTTATATTTTTCTCTGTTATTTTCCTGCCATCCAAACTACTTTTTCTTTACTGATTTTTTTTTCTTTTTTTTTTGGGGTCGTTTGTGGTGAACTTTAGTTTCCTTTCCTTAAAATATCATTTTCATATGAGTAAAGACACGCTAGCCACTTTAATGATTACAGCACAACACAATCTTTGACTGGTCGCATCACCCATAAGGCCATAACAATGTGTTCAAATTTTGTTAATAGATTCATTTATAGACTTGGTGATCACTGAATTGAATGAAAGATTACATCAGATTTTGATTTAAGATTTGTGTAATAATGGGTTATAATGGAAAAACTCTGGCTGTTGGTTCTTATTTTTTTAAATGATTTATAAGAACAATTTTTAAAAATACGAAAAACACCATTTTTATGTTATTTGAAAACTATTTTTATTCTCTAAATTTAATATTTAATATATTCTTTATATTTTTTAGAACAAAAAAAAATTGGAAAATCAAATAAATTTGCTTTCTTTTTCCTTGTTTTCCTTATATTTAAGAATAGGAAATGATTTAAAAAAAGATAACTAAACATACCTCATTATTCAATTATAAGTTTGTCTACCAACTTTACAGGCTTTATGTGGGGGCTGATGGAGCTAGGGTTCTAGGGTTTTATGTAATTTTTTAAATTTTTTTTATTAGCTGAAAGATCCTTTTTCTATCTTTTTTAAAACCTTGCTCCACAATATTGAAGAGCAGAGGGAAGTACACATCCCTCAATTCCTTATGTGAATAAGCTGGCTTTTGATTTGGATAAAGAGATTCTCTTTTGCAATCAAGGGCTAAGTAGCGAAACTACACAGTTCCAAAAAAGAAAAAAAGAAGTCTGATTCATCACACAGCTTCAGTTTTGTTTCTTTTTCTTTATTTCCATAGGCTGATCTTAAACCCATATGGAGATGAAGGATTCAGTCTTTTTTTATTGTATTAGTGAAGAGGAAGAAAGAGAAGGAAAGAGGAGAGAGAGAGAGAGAGAGATCTAAAGCCATGCAGCCTTTCACACGATGATGATCAAGCTATAAAGGGAAGGGGGGATGGATGGATAAAGCAAAGAGAGAGGTGGGAGGTGGTAGCATTGGATGGCTAAGAGAGCACCTGATTCTCCATGCATATGTCGGCTATCAATCAAGCATTATTTTTCTTTATCTTAATTTTTGGTCCACAAAAGACAAATGCTAAATGTTAGAGATTCTTCCATTTATTCTATATACATGTCATTATTCTCTCTCTCTCTCTCCATTTGGAGTAATATTCAAGTGATATGTATCATATTCCTCTTGTTTGTATGAGACAAATAAGAAGTCTCACAATGGCCGCTTGTGGGTGTGATGTCATTATGCATGCATGTGCTTTATATCCTAATTAACCTTGCAATTATATATATATATATATATATATATAAAACTAATTTTAGAGTGTTAACAGGGTGGATTCAACTAGTGCTTGCCCAGTATTATGAAAGAGACTTGATTATTAATGAGAGAGTTAGGTATATAAATATACCAATACAAGGGTAAAAAGGTAAAAGCATTGAGACAATAAAATGAATCCTCAATATACTCTAATACAATAAAATGAATCATAAATATACTCTAATACGCCCCCCTCAAGATGATGTGTCAGAGGCAACACCAATCTTGTTCCGTAGGGAAATGAGGCGAGGCCGAGAGAGGGATTTGGTGAGGGCATCAGCAAACTAGTCACCAGTAGAGACATGAGTAACACGCAGCTCAGACGACTGAACCAAGTCCCGAACAAATTGATAATCAATCGCAAGGTGTTTCATGCGAGAGTGAAAAACATGATAAACAGAGAGATAAGTGGCACTAAGGTTGTTCGAGAACAGTTGGGATAAGAAGCTCCAAAAACAACGACTTCACCCATTGCAATTTGGCAGCCATAGTGGCAATGGCGTGATACTCTGCCTCAGTGGAAGACCGAGCAACAGTACATTGCTTTGTAGAACTCTAAGAGATTGGATTAGCACTAAGGAATATGAGAAAAGCACCTGTGAAGGTACGATCATCTGGATTACTAGCCCAGTCCACATGAGAGAAACCGTGCAATGTCTGAGGAGTGTCTATGAGAAGTCGGATACTAAGGGATCATATGCCATTAAGATAACGAAGTAAACATTTGACCTCTCCCCAATAGTGTTCAGACAATGTGTGCATGAACATGGAGAGTTTGTTCATGACAAAGGAAATATTCGGTCGAGTCATACGGAGATGTTAGAAGCCACTAATCACTTAATGGTACATGGTGGCATTGACCGGCGTAGTACCATCATTAGCAGTCAGGGAAGTACCCACGACAAGCAATGTGGAGACGGGTTTGGAGCCGAGCATGTTATGTTTGCTCAGAAAATCAATGACATACTTTTGATAAGATAGGAAAAGGCTCGAGGAGGTAGCCAAAACCTCAACTCCATAGAAGTAAGACAAGGCCCGAGATCCTTAGTGGAGAATATAGAGTTAAGTTGTCGAATAATAGTGTCAACAAGTGAGGGGTCACTACCTGTAATAATCAGATCATCAACATAGACCAGGAAATAGATAAGTGCAGTGCTGTGGGAATAGACAAAGAGAGACGAGTCTGCACAGGATGTAACAAAGCCGAGAGAGAGCAAGAAAGGGCATAACTCCTGGTACCAAGCTTAAGGAGTTGTTTGAGCCCATAAATAGCCTTATGTAGATGACATACATGATGTGGATACTCGGCGTTGCTCATACCTTGTGGCTGCGCCACATAGACCTCCTCGGTGAGATGCCCGTTGAGAAAGGCGTTATTAACATCAAGTTGGTGAAGGCCCTACTGGCGATGGAGTGCAATGCTAAGCACAGTACAAACGATGATGGGATTGATTACGGGATTGAAAGTCTCATGAAAGTCAATACCCGACTGTTAGTGAAAGCCTTTAGCAACAAGTCGAGCTTTATATCGAGCAATAGAGCCATCGGGATTTTGTTTGATTCGAAAAACCCATTTGTTGCCCACTACGTTCTGCCTCGGGCTTAGGGAAACGGGAGACTAAGTGTCGTTTCGAATGAGAGCGTCATACTAGGACTGCATAGCCTGAACCCACTTCGGATCTTAGAGAGCTCGGGCAACAATGCAAAGTTCAAAGATAGGTGGAAGGTCAGTGGTGAGGCCATATCTCAGGTTGGGTTTGATGATGGCATTTTTAGAACGGGTTTGAATGGGATAATGGTTTAATAGGGAAGGGGGGATGGGTAAAAGATCGGGAGTATGGCTATGTGAGGAAAGGGAGGGTGTCAGACACAATAGGTCAGTAGAGAGAGACAACTTATGGAAAGGTGTGGGCGAGGTCGGGAATGCAGGTCGGCGGGAGGTTGGGCGGGATGACGGGGAGGTACTCAGGAAGTCTGTGGAGCTCGATGATATAGGCTGGGGGGATGCTGGTCGGCAAGAGGTCAGGCGAGGTAATGGGGAAGTACTTGGGAGGTCTGTGGAGCTCGGTGATGCTGAAAGGTCGCCCGAGGTGAACTATGAAGCGAGGAGAGCAAAGTCCATGTCTATTACTGGCGATGTGGAATGGGGGGAAGAGAATGGGAAAACATTCTCCACAAACTTGACATGTCGGGACACAAAGATTTTTGTTAGAGTTGGGTCAAAACAAAGGAAGGCACTTTGAATAAGGGAGTAGCCGAGAAAGACACACATACTAGATTTGGGTCAAGTTTGTGGGAAAAGTAGGGACGCAACCAAGGAAAACATAAACAACCAAAGACACAGAGTTTGGATGGGTCAAGAACTGTGTGGAATAACTTTCAAACGAGGAACCAAGAGAGAGACATGACAGTTCAATATGACTTAACAACCTAACCAAGAGGGGGGGTGAATTGGTTTTCTTAAAAACTTTTTGCACAACAACAAATTTTTAATTTAATGCAATAATAATAAATTAAAGAGATAAGGATAGAGAAAACAAAACTCGGATTTATAGTGGTTTGGTACTTCGCCTTCGTCCACTTCTTTCGACCTTCACGGTGAGGGTTTCACTGAGTATTAGCTCGACTGGAAAACCTTTACACTTGGATTATGGCTCCAATTGGCACTTCTTCAAACTCTACGCACTCGAACTTCCAAGCTCCAATCCCAAGGTTTATTACACTTATATTATTGCTCCAATTGGCTCTTCACAAACCCTTCAAGTTATACACACTTGAAGCTTTCTCACTTAGGCACAATGAGATACTCTCTCAAGCTCTCAAGATATTTCAATTACAACTCAAACTTTTGATCAACACAAAGGTGCACTCTACAATATACGCATGTAAATGAATGCACTCACAATCTAAGTTTGAGAATTGATTCACAAGAGAAGTGATGTTTGAGAGGATATACAAAAAGTTTCTCAATTGTTTAGTAATCCCCCACACTCTATTTATAGAGTGGAAACTCGATAGCATTTAAGCTGCCAATCGATCAACCAACCGATTGACCGTTTCATGTATACTAGTCGTTGTACACAAAATGTTAGCGTTTTATAGCTGTTGGAATTTTACCGTTGTCCAATTGGTCGAGCGTTTCTTCATGTGCACTCCGGGTCACTATTTTCTAGCCATTGAAATATGACTGTTACACTTAATCGATCAACCATTTCACACAACCGATCGACCATTTTCTCTTATGTTCTTTGGATGAGCTACTACATCCAACCAGTTGAGTTTCACATCTCATCTGGTTCCCAACCCGTCGACCATTTGACCAACTAGTCGATCGTTGGCCCTATCGAATCACAAGAATGAAAAATAGGCCTTTCTAGACCCAATCGATCAACCGTTTTACCAATCGGTCGACCGTTTAGACAAACCGAAAGACCATCTAGTCGACCTGTTGCCCAACTGGATGACCTAGACAGTTCAACTATTTTCTTGACATAAAAAGTCGTTTTGGGTTCATTTCAACTCAATTTCGCACCAAATCAATTTCTAAATTTAAATAACTCTTTTAAGCAGATTTTAAGCTCCAAATAAGTAAGATTGGATGAGCAAACATGGGTTTTAAAAATATTTAATCAATTTAAAGTCAAACCGAGTAAAAATCACAAAATATGCAAAGAATGCCAAAAAGGCCCTAAAATGGTCACTTTAGGTTCTTTTCATTCCAAATCAATTTCAAACCTTAGAAAACACTTTTGAATACATTTTAAACTTTAAATGCATAAGGTTTGATTCTCATACTTGTGTTTTCAAAAAGATATTCAATTTCAAAAAGAATATGCATGTAAAAGATGATATCCTAAAGTGCATCAATGCATTCACTTTACATAGATTCCTAAGCTATCAAAATCTTCACTTGATGCTTGAGCTTGTCATCTTGGTTACTTGTCATCTTGGTTCTTTGATTTGAGTGAACTTCATTTACAAGTGCTTGATCAACTTCATCATTGTCATCTTTAGCTTGTATTATCTTCATTTGATGTTTGATCGACTTCAACCTATCACTCAACTTAATGTTAACCAATAGTAACCAATAACCTTGCTTTGTTATCATCAAAACCTCAACTAGAGGTACCTTTGAGCTAACAATCTCCCCCTTTTTGATGATGACAATCCTTGGTTATCTAAGAAGAGTAAATCTCCTCCTTAAACCAATATTCTAAAAATAATTGCATAGTATAAATTTTAACCAATTCAAAACATATACAATTTACATTCAACATATAAGATAAGCATCAAGGAATGATTTAAATGTGACATTCTCTTTTAGCACTAGATGCATATCTTTCTCCCCTTTAATACATATCTAGGACATGTAAGAATTTCTTAATGTGGGCTATATGAATTGAAATTAACTGAATTAGTTTGGTCTAATAAAGGTAAGATATATGGATTCTTAATCAGTCTAATATGGGGTTGGCTGGTGTGGGCCGAGTACGACCCGTAATGAGAGGGCCCGTGGTCGAAGACTCTATAAATAGTGCTCAAGTCCCTCCCCTAACCCTAATGATACACATTTGAGATAGTCTCCAAGATCTAGAGAAAACTCTCCTCTCGTGAGTGGCAATCTCATTAGGCCGGTGTTTTAACGAAGGGGATAGGGGAGAAGATCTTGAGTTCGTGTTCGCGGACCGTCGCTAATTCCGCGTCAAGCATAATGGATTCCAAACCAAGTACGCGAATCGACAATTCTCTCTGTTATTATGTTTTGTTTTCTAACTATGGTGATCCAGGGCATGCCATTTTCGTGGCCTACATTTGGTATCGAGTTTACTATAGCTGTAGGAACCAAAACATGCGGATTAGGGTTTTGTCTAAGAGGTTTTTGTCCAGTCAAATTTTTATCGATGAAAGTTAAATTTTATTACATATTTGAATCTACTCGCCAGACGAGAAGATTGATGGTGGCATCGCTGCTGAGGAGGCCGGACGCGCCACACCGCCTACATCGCGACTAGGCGACGGCGCATGATGGCCACGCACGGGTCGCTCGAACCGCGCTGCTCTCGACTGTAACTAGCTTGATGACGCTATGCTAACGCTTATCGAGGCCTTGATCCAGCTGACCCTTGACTTGACCCGATCCCCATTATTATTTTCATAACGTGCCTTTTTCATTAAGGTAATTAATTAATTACTATTTGAATTACCAATATTATTTTCTATAACGCCTTTTCATTAAGGTAATTAATTAATTACTTTTGAATTGTTTCATTAATGAATCGAACAAGATAATTAAGATTTATTAATGTGAATGTAGTACATATACGCCCTCGTTTTCCAAGGCATTACATATATATATAGAATGTGATACATAAAGTTTATATCCCTGGTATGAGAGATTTTCAAGGATTCAATTGGGCTAGACCACTCAAAGTGGCACACTCGACCGGGCTCTGAGAAATATCGCCTATATCGCGGTGGATGTCTCTGCTTTATCAAGTTGGATCATACTCCCAAAGGAGGTGATCTTGTGTTAACTGGCGGAGGGGTACATGTATAGCATGTGCTTGGGAAATGATCATCTTAAGGGTCATACACCCAAAGGTGGTGATTTCACGAAAGATTAGAATATGTTCTCATGGTCGATGTCATGTGGAGAGTGTACAACTGCATGTCATATTTTCTGCCCAAAGGTGATTATGTGATGATGTATGTAATTCTCTGTATAAGTATTCACATGATGCTGATTGTATTGTTTGTTTGTTTTCCAAATACTTTTTCAGAAACTATAATTCCATTTCAATTCGAGGTCCTTACCGGATTTGAACTTTAAAAAATTAAAGAGGATTTTCATTTGGAATGGAGTCATGGATGTTCACATTGCTCTTACAAAAGATAAGCCGGCAGATATCACGACCACCAGTATTGAAGCTGAGAAAACGAACTATGCTGCCTGGGAAAAGAGCAATCGGATTTGCTTATTGACAATGAAGAAATCCATTCAAGAACACTTAAAAGTGGTTTACCAACCAATTGCATCGCATGAAATGATGTACTCTTGGGGAGCTAGAACCGCATTTCATCTAATGCTGAGATTGGTACACTTCTTCAAAAGCTCTTCAATATAAAGTATGATGGTACTGGCCAAGTTCCGAGATTATGTCCTTTTAGGATGGCAGTAATTTAAAGACTTAAGCTTTCAGTTTCCATCGTTTCCATTCCCGATGTCAGATTGCGGCATCGTTTTCCTAAACACCTCTTCCACTCGATTGGGATTATAAAGACAATTACAATTCCTAAGATAAGACTTGGCTGGGTTAATGACTTGATAGCAAGGGTAGGTGGGCAGAGGAAGAGAAACTTAAGAAGGAAAGGGCATCCTGCCTTATATGTTTCTAGTCTCACAAAAGGAAAAAATAAGAAGTCCAAATCGTACTCATAAAGGTACTCATGACACTACCAAATTAATCCCGAAGAATATACCAAAGAAGACATCCAAAAGGATGCACCGCCGCTTTGTGCTAAGAAAGGTCACATAAAGAAGGATCAGACAGTTCTAAAGTCATTACCCAAACGTGAGCCTACAAGGATTCATAAACCGGAGGAAGCCAAATCAGGATGAATCAAGACTCACTGTGGGAAACAACGAGAAAGCTGATGTTGTGTTTATGGGAGATGTAATCTTGATTCTAGACTCTGGTTTTAGATTAATGTTGAAAGACACTTTTTATGTACCTTCATTTAGACGGAACTTAGTTTCCGTGATCGTATTCGGGTCAGTATGACTACTTTTTGAAATCAAGAGCAATGCTATTTCTTTTGTTTTGATTCATATAAGGTCGGGTGCCGTATATGTCCAACTTGATCGTACAGATTGTGTTTATTCCCAATGACATATACTGCCATACTACCGAAAAAGGTTGTTTTGGTGAGACCATTACCTAAGGAACAATCTTTTATGCATTGTGGCATAAACGGCTTCGGGCTTATATCTCTACGATAGAGTAGAAAGGCTGATAGTACTAACATCCCGCCTCGTCGCTTCTTAAAAATGACTTGCAGGACATGCGACCGTTGTAGGAGTAAAATGACCAAGATAAGAAAGAAAAAACTGCAAACTAAGTTTTCTTGAATTATTGGAGGTCATTCACACACCGATGTAAGGACCTTATAATGGCAACCTTGTATAGAAATTTTTATTTCATCACATTTATTGATGACTATTCTCATATGGTTATTTGTACTTCGATTAAAGAAAAGGTCGAGTCTCTTTGACAAGTTCAAGATTTTTCTGGATCAAGTCGAGAAACAAATGCTTGGGAAAAGTCATAAAAGGTTGTTAGATCCGACCTATACGAGAGTATTATGGCAAGCATGAAGCATGCCAAATACCTTAAGGGCCATTCGCCAAATACTTGTATATTCTCGATAAGGTACGCTTTACTATGCCTCGAGTCCCGAGAAAATGGTGTAGCCGAAAAGGCGAATCGCACTCTTATGGAAATGGTAAGGAGTATGATTAGTAGGACAAATTTACTCTGGTTTTCTCAAGGTTTTGAAATGCCTTGTACATTCTCAATCGTGTACCTACAAAAGCTGCCCACTGACCAGTTATGGATCAGTGAAGGCCTACCTTAAACCATCTTAAGGTTCGGGATGTCCTCGCGGTGTGAAGTTGTATAATACAACATTAAGTAAGTCAGACTCCATAACCACTTGTTACTCAGATCTTTACCCTAGACATTCGATAATCCCAACGAGGCACAAGAATCGCATGGAATCATGCATACCAAGTTTTGAGTTTGATGTGGTCAAGAAAGAAATGTCATACTATTTGGTGATAATTGTAACACTCCCGAAATATACCCAGCGCTTTTCAACATGTTTGTATAATAAAAGTAAAAGTATATTTATCCCGAGTAAAATAAGCAATAACTTGGAATTAATATTAAATTAAGGGTAATTAATAATTATTAATTCATGACCCAAGGGTCATAATATAATAAGCCTATATGTCAAAGTAGGATTTTGATAAATCGAATAGAGAATAAAATCGGAAGGAGGACCAAAGATTAAAAAATATATATATTAGAATAAATAATAAAGAAAATCAGGAGAGATGTGGTTGAAGGGAAAGAGGGAGGAAGTTTCCTTGAAAGTGAACAAAAAGGGGATAAGATCAATAAGTGAGAAGACAAAAGAAATATCTCATTTTGGTCTTAGAGAAAGTGGCAGGAAGAAAAACTACAGTTAAGAAGAGAAAAGAAGTTAAGAGTTAAGGAAAAGGAAAGAGAAGAGATCATGTGTATGGAATCAGAATATTTGTATGAATACATGTCTGGGGTGTATGGAACTATTAAATTTGAATATGGATACATGTCTGGTTTGAAACTCCTAATCTCATTTCGTTAGGATTAAGTTGAGAAGTGCTCTAAGGATCCTAGAGATATGTGCTTTAGGAAGGGTCTAGTTGCAAAAACCTCAAGAAAATTTCTATTTTTGATCATATGCAAAGAGCTTCTAATTTTTAGAACGAGTTTTTAGGCCTGCAAAGGGTAAGCAAAACCGGTGCAAGTCCCTTATGATAAATTATAGCCGCCATCAATTAACTTGATGTTAGGCTTTTGAATTTCTCGATTTTGACCTCGTAGACTAAGTTATAGTCCTTGATCGAGGTCAGCCCACGCAATCTGGTCAATCACTACTAATTCGGGTCAACTAGCCGACCTTAGAATGGGTTTCGTCGGAACAAAGACACTTGGAAGTCCTTTTCCGTGGAATTTCGTGTACCACATCACCTAACTCGATGAAACAGCCAATTCTTAATTCGACTCGTACTGCTATGGTCTTTACTCCTAATGTCAAATGGGCGAGCCGCCCATAGAGGTCGTCGCCAGTCCTCAGAGGCCTGCCGTGTCCTGTGAGAGGTCGGCCGTCCCTCAGAGGCCGCCGATCTCGTGAGGCCGCCAAGTCCCGAAGAGCCTACCTCATCAGTTTGATCAAGGCATGACCTCCAACTGAAGGTCATATCTCCTTCGCTTCAACTCCGACCGTTCTAATTCTGGGCCAAAGCCCATCAGCATGGTTAATACATTCATACCCGAGGAAGATATTGTGTCAGGACTCGAGGTGTTAGACTGAGCTCGTCTCTTCAAGGCAATACATCTCAGTCAGCTCGTCAGACTGATCACAAGCACGACCTCCAACTTCTAAGGTCATATCTCTTTCGTTGAACTCCGATTCATGCCTTTTGAATTCCCATGGAAAGCCCATTGAGTCAAGAATCCATCCATATGCCTGAGGAGGATAATAGATGTCAGATCGAGGTGTTAGACTGAGCTCGTCACTAGTGCAGTCACTACCTGTGTCAGCTCGTCAAGATCGACTCACGCATGACCTCCAACTTCTGAAGGTCATATCTCCCTTCGCTCAACTCCGATTTGGGTGTTCTGACTCTATGCAAAGCTCCATCGAAACAAGAATACATTCATTTACCTGAGGAAGATATTAGATGTCAGACCGAGGTGTTAGACTTGAGCTCGTCACTAATGTACCGCCAATCTGTGTCACTCGTCAAGATCGACCACGCATGACCTCCAACTTCTAAGGTCACATCTCCTTCGTTTGAACTCCGATGGTGTTCTTGACTCACGAAAGCCCATTGAGTAAAGAATATTCATTTTCCTGGAGGAAGATATTAGATGTCAGACTGAGGTGTTAGACTGAGCCTGTCACTTCAGTGCAGCTCGTCATCCAGCGTCACTCGTCAAGATCGATCACGCATGACCTCCAACTTCGGTTGTCATATCTCCTTCGTTTGAACTCCGAATTGGGTGTTCTTGAACTCTATGGAAAGCCCATTAAGTCAAGAATACATTCATATACCTGAGGAAGATATTAGGTGTCAAACCGAGGTGTTATAATTGAGCCTCGTCCCAGTGCAGCTCGTCAATTCAGGCCGCCGTCAAGATCGACCGCTACCACCTCCCAACTTCCGCGCCATATCTCTTTCGCTTCAACCCGATTCAGTGTTCTCGACTCTATGGAAAGCTAATTGAGTTAAGAATCCATCCATATGCATGAGGAGGATGAGATGTTAGACTGAGGTGTTAGACTGAGCCTCGTCACTCAGTGCAGCTCGTCATCTGCAGTCACCGTCAAGACTGACTGCGCATGACCTCCAACTTCGGAAGGTCATATCTCCTTCGTTTGAACTCCGATTTGGGTGTTCTTGGACTCTATGGAAAGCCCATTGAGTCAAGAATACATTCATATACCTGAGGAAGATATTAGATGTCAGACTGAGGTGTTAGACTGAGCTCGTCACTTCAGTGCAGCTCGCCGGGCCAGCTCGCCTCGTCGTGATTTAACTAATGCATGACTCCAACTCGGGTTGTCATAACCTTCGTCCGAACTCCGATATTTCGTTTCGGACTCTATGGAATCCCACTGAGTCAAGAATACATCGATATGCCCGAGAGATAGAAGATGTTTGACCGAGGTGATAGACCGTTACCGAGGCGCCTCACTGGCTACCAAGCCTCACTGTCTAGGTTGATTACATGACCTCCAACTTCTAAGGTCATATCTCCTTCTGTCCGAATCCAGGTCTGGTGCTCTTGACTCTATGGAAAGCCCATTGAGTCAAGAATACACATACAATATGATAAAAGTGGAACTCATATTAGGTCCAGTCAGGAAAAATAGTGTGCGCATACGAACAAGAACTAATAAATATAAGTAGATTTGATATGTAAAAGAATATAGAAGAAAAGAATAAAACGATAAGTTCGCAGAAAAAGCATAATTGTGTACTGCCCAAGACCGGATACGGAATGACAAGACATATAGATCGCGCTTCGCACTCGCTAAATGCTTCTACACTCTACGCGGGGCAGCACGTCCCTCGCTGCACCGCACCGCACCTCGCATATATCAGACCGAGTCTCGTTCATTCCTTATCTCCGGTCCAAGCAAGCGAATATTTATACGTGTGTATCTGAATAAGAAATGATAAAAAGGTAATAGTTTGGACATGAAGGGTACTTAAGGGTATTTAAGAAGAAGTCTAGGTTCCGCACTTGGGCTGAGATAGAACAGATTTTGATAAAACACAAGTAAAACGTATGCATAAATGTATGATATGTCATGTAAGATACATAGTAGAATAAAGTACATGAAGATATAAGTTAATAAGATATAAGATGTTAACCGAAATGGGCACCGGTACACGAATGATAAGCATATATGAATATAAGAATGAGTAAATGCATGCATGATAAAACTATAGGAATATATGTATTATAGAGAAATATGATAGTCATAATATGAAGTCATGCATATGAGAAACGAAAAATAGATTTAAAGAAATGATGGCATAAATTGCATAATGTGATTTAAACCAAACTAAGGAATGGGTTTGTTCTATTTGCATTAATATTCCTGCTTCAAGTTTTTTGTATGTTTGTTCTAAAAGCATATCAATTGATTTAATTGATTCGGTAGTGCTGACAAGTAAATGTTTGTGATATAAAAATTGCATGATTATTGAAAATAAACTATTTATACAAGCGTATATATTGTACTATATTTTGCTATAGCATTTGGAACGCCTTAATAGAATGTTAACCGCTTATTTCGCATTATGATATGATCGTATACCAATGTGGTCAATTAGCAAAGACGCGAACTATCGACGTGTCAATTCCGATCAGCAGCCCGTGGGACCGTGATTCCAGAGGTGTTCACTATTTGATTGTTTATAACCACAAGAAATTTCACGGGACTGTGATCAGGTTATAAAACCATTTGATACCGCCTCGCAGCCTCGTGAGGGACTGCGTCTGACTCGGAGCATCCCTGTAGATATCACATTATAGGTTAAATCTAAGGGCATAATCGAATTGGATTTATAATCGAATTGATCTCGCATAATCGAATTGGAATTGCATAACTGAACTGAATTTGTGAGCATAATTGAATTGATTTGAGATCGCGAAATATTGAAAATGAAAGTGTATTTTTGGGATGATCACGAACTGCAAGTGACTAATCAGATATAAAACAAGTATATGTATCGTATTTATATTAATCATCCATAATGATTTGAAGGTTTTGAATTGTTAAATTGCATAATAGATCAGCATAAAGATATGAAAACAAAGATATGAAAATAGTAGCACAACAAATGGTATAGTATATAACCAAGGAAAGAACATATGTATAAGCACATGACTTACATAATAGGATATGTAATATGAACACATGATAGAAATGCATATGTGCTAAGAACGATAGAGATAAGTAAAAGATTTACAAAGCACTAGAATACAAAGAAAAGTATAGATAGGAGATATGTCAAAAGACGTAGAACATGTGACATGTGATAGCAATGGAAGATGATAAGTAACATAAAGTTATATGCATACGTATAAGCTTCAGAACCCGTCACCATAGGTGGTCATTCATGCTTATGTTCCCACTAAGTCAGAAGCTTAGCACACTGGTGTTCAACTTTATGCATGCCAGTAAGACAAGGATAGAGACGTGACATCCCACACAATAGAAAGAAAGGCCGTAGATAGTAGGTGCTCACCGTGATCATTCCGATCTCTCGATGTTTTGTAGAAAAAAATATATATATGTACATGTATAAGTGTTGACTTTATATGTATATAGATGTCGAGGGACAATCTAATCTCGGTGGTAGTTCTTTTATATATGTGACAGCCGAAAACGCTATGGTATAAAATGTATGCCTAAATGCGAAGTGCACTGTCGCCTCAAGTAATATAGTGTACCAGTGTACGAGTATCGATCCACCCAGGAAAGATGCATCACTACGTATGTTCGTTTTCGTATTGCAATATCCGAATAAATGATTCTAAGATGAATTCTAAGAATTAACCGTAACTAAGCTATTTGTTTTGGGTGAATTGATAATGAGCTCTAGTGGTTAAATCTCCTATTACATTCGATGGATTATTCTCCTAAAGATGTTGTTATTCGATTGTTCTATAACATATCAACGGGCGAGACCTCGCTTACGTGATATCCTCTCTCTCTCAGGTATATATTCGCTTATTTCAGTGGAATAGAATCGAGCATAGTTCTATCTCGAATTTCTGCATTCGTAAAATGCTTAATGTTCAACCCCCAAAAGCCACCTTCTCAGTTCGAATATCTCTATTATCCGAATCGGCTAAAGGCTACTCTACCTGCATCCCCGAATACCTCATCTCTCGACCTGATTTTCAAGTGTAAGTATGTTAATATCAGCCGATATTACTCATATAATTAACATGCGTGTATAGAGTGATGATAAATTAACAACAATTGATTAACATGAGTTAAGCACCCTAATCCATTGTCCGTGATGTGGTTTGATGTAACCCTAGAAATAAGTTTAGAACACCGCGACAAAAGAAATAAAATATGTAATGTGAAGAACATCCTCATGTGATCCAAAATAATCAAACAATAATAAAAAAAAACCAATACAAAGTCCAAGGAGATCCTTAAGTCTCGTGGTTAGTGTGCTCCCAATTCCGTGATTCCGGCCGCACGCTCTTCAATTCCCCCCAAAACCCGGAGCCCCTCGCATTTAATGATGATGCGTGATTTGAGCCGACACATGACGTGGTGACGCCGCGACGCAGGACTGGTTGACTTCTCGCATTTGTTGTCTCATCGCCGTGACTTGGTGACGTCAAGGCGACGCCCACGCCGCGATCGCGGGCAAAGATTTTGCATGCTCCTATTTCTCCAAAATGGCTTCCGTGGTTGTTCTTTCGCCATCATGCCTCAGATTCCAAAAAACAAAACTAAAATAAGGAATCTAACACTCAAAATTATATAAATAATGCCAAATCAACATGAAAATGCAAGATCGACGCTGAGTATAATATGAGGTTCAAGCACTCCATCACACCCCTAAACTTAATTTCTCGTCAGCTCTCAAGCAAGAACCGACTCTAAACAGACACACACCCGATACACTATGCAATCACACTAAGACAAAGAATGCCATAGCCGAAAAATAGGGATCAATTTGACCGATTCACAACGACCGCTTTACTCGATGTTCAATGAAGTATACAAATACTTGACTTTCTAAGTGACTTAATGAGGTAATGTGATGATCGACTAGTGCATCCACTCCCATAATGTTCAATGGCCGCTCCCAAAACCCTATGTGCCTATAGGTGACTTTAATATGTCCGAGTTCCGACATTCCCCAAACTTAAGTTCAACCCACCTATTAGGAAGAATCGAACTAGACAAGGATAGGAACGCACCAATTATTCATGTCTACATATTCAGAATTTCCTATGTACCAAAACAAAATGGGAGAAGACTCTAGTGCCAAGAAGTTTTAGCTATGTTCCTCAGAAGGGATCCATCGGGTGACTCCCACCAGCTTGGTTAAGGGCACCGCATTAAGTTCCCTTCAACTTCACCCCGAACACCAACCAAACTCTCTCGATGGCCCTAGGTTGCGAATGATCCATCTTCTGTCCCATGTAACGGGCAAAAGGAAGTCAATGACTTTACTACCGTCAGTATTAGTTTTGATAGCCCCCTCGGGGATCGCGGCCCGGATTCCGATCGATGATCCCGCCATTCTGGCGCATATGCCTTATTTTTATTTCTTTTCTTTTTCTTTTTCTCATGTTTTGTATTTTTCTCTTTCGTCAAATTGATGGCAATCCTTTGTTTAGGTGTCCCATCACTAAATGGTTCGACCTTAGGTCGTCGACTTTAGTAGCTGGTCTGTACTATGCATACTCGATCAAGCTACTGTGTGAGTGTGATAGAGTTTTTGAGAATTGGTTTCTCGATTATCTGTGATCGTCTACTAAATTTTTCACCTATTCAATCTAATTACCGAGCATCAAACAAATGGGCGCATCCGAACAAATCTATAGTGAACTCAATTTAAAATCTGATCTCAATTTTCAACATGGCACAACTCGAATGCAATTACTACATTATGCATGAATATCCTAAAACAAACAAAACAACTAACAACTCCGACTCACCAACATAAGCAAAATATGACGCACAATAACTTAAACAAATACTAACACTACCTACAACTGCATGCAATACTAAAAACAAAACACAACCCAAATGCGAACAACTAACAATACTATAAACTACTAAAACTAAAACAACGCAACAAAGCGTTGATAAAACAAAACATAGTATCCGAACAAAAACCCCCCCAACAAAAGATCCAGTTGTCCCCACTCGGTAAAATAAAACATAGAGGTGTTGACTCGTAGATCACCGCGTGGCGGTGGCTGGTGGAGCCTGAGCCGCGCGAGCCGGGCTCGAGAGAAGCCCGTCATTGCCAGAGAATGATGGCCTGACAGCCAGAATCGGCATGCGATACGCAAGACGCAGCTCCATGTCTCGAAAGTAACGGACTCCCAGGCTCCGGGTCTCATCCCAGAATGCGCCAAAACACCTGAGTGAGAGCACCGGGTCCTCACATCGGGGGAAGGACTGTGAGGACTGGGCCGCCCGAGGTCGGCCGAGGGGCGGAGGCGGTGGATGGGCCGAGACGGCACCGGGCCACGTCCTCCCGTGTCACCCAGAATCCTATAGCGAGCCCGGAGTACGGAAGCTCGCTCCTCGTCCGAGGGCCTATGGCCCGAAATATAACCTCAAAGTCAAGGGACACCAGTGTGTCCCGCTTGACCGATATGGTCTTAATGGGATGAAGCCGTGCCTCATTGTCAGTATAATTTCCGGCCGCTTCGCACAAGCCGAAGATCGAAAAGGGTGCCTGTGTTCATTTTCGTGATCCCTGCTATGGAGGATGGCATCCTCGGGCACCCGCCCAACGCCAAATGGTATATCCTCGTAAGATACCGTGAGTCGGTTAAGTGAGCTTCTGGCAAATACCTCACACACATCTCGCCGCCGGCGCCACGCCGGCGATAAAGCCGATGCCACACCTAGAATGTAGCCAAACGCTTGGCCTGAAATTTATCGCGCGGACTGCGCATGACTACCACTCACCCCCGACCCTTCGTCAACACTCCTGGATGACCTCATGGTAGTCGTGGTGCTCGCGAGTCGATCATGGGGCCCGTGGGATACGCCGAGGCCATAGTAGCTATTGATCGACTCACAATGGTCACAATACACCTCGCACCCCGACCTTTTGAGGACGCGGAGGCGAGGTCAAGGAGAATTCCCGAACTACGCCATGGTACCGGGCGAGGGGGTCGCATAAAGCACTTCAACCCGCCTCGATAGTTTGGTTAAAATCGCCGGGTGGTGAAACCCTTCCTAACGAAGGATCGGTTTTTGCAAATTATGCTAAACCGACCATGATCCGCTACTACAAAACGCGAGGCATCGGTCGAGTTTCTGGGGCCTTGCCGCCTAACTCCGTCACAGCAACTTTCACTGCTTGGCGTACATCCTAAGTTAAACCAAATAACAAACACCTAATATGCACGACAAAAGAACTTAACTAAACACTACCTAAAGACTCCAATCAAGACCTAAAAGAGGACTCAAAACCCTAATGAATCTGAAGTTAACCAAATGACCCCTAAAAGACTCCCAGTTAATACAAAAAACACATAAAGAAACCCTAAACGACTATACCTAAGCTAATCGGACACTACGCAGGGAGTGGCTTTCACTATGGTCCAAAACCGCCAATGTGGGTGACTTACGTTGGCTCATGAAAGCAAAGAGAGGAGATCTCCTATCTACCCAAAGGAACTCCGCTGCAGGAGGCTAGGGCTCGGGAGGAGATGAGGCGCGTAAAGGCCAAAAATGGCCTATTCTCGTTTAAAACCAGTCTCACGTCGCTGACAAGTATGGCGGCCACGCGACGCGCGACGCGTTTCGACGGCGACGCGCGCGGCAACGCCGCGACGCGGGCGCAGAGCATGCCGAATGACGCCGCGACGCGGGAGATTCACGACGCGACGCAGGAGGTGACCAACGACGCCGCGACGCAGGGCTCGACGCCGCTGACGCAGAAGTCCACGCCGCGACGCGGAGAATCCCACGCCGCCACGCGACGTAGAGCCTATTTGACGCGACGCGTATAAGTGACGTCAGCGACGCGAGGCAAGTCCACGTCGCGACGTTGAGAATCCCATCGCCGCGACGCGACGAAGTGTTAAATGATCGCCATGACAAGTAGATTCCACGTCGCGACGTGATGCAGAAGGTCTCTCAAGAAATTTTCGACATTATGCACTCCCACTTTTTCGAGAACTCTCCACTGTGAATCCCCATTCCGGCCATCAACACGTCAGAGACCCCAGACCCATCGCTTCCGGTCCTCGCACTAAACCAACAAACAAAAACATTGATCATGAAACACAACTAGAACCCAAAAATAGCTGAAAATAACTTATAGAACTTAAAACTATTAATTTAAGAACACTCGTTGCCTCCCAAGAAGCGCTATGTTTAATGCTCGTTAGCTCGACACAACTCGATCTCACGAGGCAAGAACGCAAACCCGCATAATTGTCGATTATACTCGCTTCATACCGTTAGAGGAATGACTTCTCATGGTTCGCCAACACCTCGCTCCATAAGACGGTTTCAAACGCTGATCGCACGCGGAATGTGCTTCTCGTGGTGCGAACTTCCACTCCTCCACGGGAAAAGACTTCGTCATCGTGAAAAGTCTGGATTCATCGAGACTTCACTTCCGAAAGAGCTTTAGGCGGGAATTGAATAAAAGAATCATTGGCCGCCGTGAACTCTTTCTGCGATGTGCTTGTCATGCCGTGCCTCGTCTTCCTATAAATACGGCGCTCTCGTGATGCTTCTGCTTCAACTCATCAAGCTCACCGAAGTCAAGTAGTCGCTTTTCACCGTACCAATGTAATCGCCCATGTTTAGTCAGTCGAAAGGGCCCACAAGCCTGGCGCTCCAATTCCACTGGAAGATGACAAGCTCTACCATACACAAGTCTGAACGGGGACATACCCAAAGGGGTCTTAAATGCGGTGCGATATGCCCAGAGTGCATCGTCTATCTTTTGCACTAACTTTCCTGAGCCGCATCGCCTTCTCGAATGTATTCGATTTCTGTTTCCGCCGATACCGCCATTCCATCTGATCAGGTGGCGTAAGGGATGTGCATGGCGTACTCCATACTTTTGCAAAACCTTATCAATTACCTTGTTGCGTAAATGTGTACCATTATCCGTGATCAAAGCTCAAGGAGTTCCAAACGTGAGAAGATATCGCTGTAAATCGGGGCCACAACCTTGGCATCATTCAGGCGTGTAGGGAATCGCTCTTTACCCACTTTGAAACATAGTCCACTGCCAACAAGATGTACAAATTGTTGTACGATGCAGGGAATGGTCCCATGAAATCGATCCCCCATAGATCGAACAACTCCACTTCCAAGATAGGATGCATAGGTGGCTCATTCTTCGAGATGTTCCCATCTGGTCGATTAATTCTCACAAGTGGAAACAAATCGACGAGCATCTTTAAATAAGGAAGGCCAATAAAAGCCCGATTGTAGAACTCGTCATTGCTTCTCTCGTCACCAAAGTGTCCAATTACACGATAGAGTGTGATAAATGGTTCAAAATACTATGTGATTTATCTGTGCACACATCTCCTCTTAATATCACTGATCAAGATAAAGGCTCAGAGAGAATGTGCTCTCCCAATGCAGTACTTTAAGGGGTGTGCGAAAAACTTTTTCTTCCGATAGCTTAAATTCCGGTGGAATCACCTTAGCCACTAAATAGTTCACATAACTGGGCGAACCAAGGAATCGCTTCCTCTTATCCTCAATAGCAAAAAGTTTCTCATCCGAAATTCATCGCTCATCGGAATATCATCTCCGCCCCTTCCAAATTACAGATGGTCTCGCTACCAAATTTTCAAGCACCCTTTATCTTTTATTTCTACTGTCGAATTCTTTGTAATGTAAGGACCCAATCGAATCAATTTGTGGTTTGCATCTTTTCTCGGTCATCAAGTACTTAATGGCCGAATGATCGTATGCACCACGACTTTGTCGCTAATCAAATATATTCGACTTGTCGAAAGCAAAGACGTGATGGCCAACAGCTCTTCTAGAGTGGTATAATTCACTTGAGCATCATTCAAAGTCCTCATTACAGAGGATCACCCGAAGATCTTCTCCCAAGCCGCCCTGCACCATTCTAATCGCGATAGTCGCTTGCATCGCACATCGGGTCAATGGAAAAGACCAACTGAGCCACAACGATAGAGCCGAGATCAATCTTATCTTTCAACACCGTAAAGCTCTCTCAAACATTGGGAGTCAACTCAAATGGGATCCTGACTAACAAGTTAGATAATGGCTTTCAACTGTGAGAAATCCTTGATAAACCGCTCGTAGGAACCCAAATATGCCTAGAAAATCATAATCCTTTATCAAGAGGGTGGAGGCAACTTTCAATCGGGTCTAAATTTCGCCTCGTCTACCTCTATCCCTCTTGTCGAGATATCCGGGCGTCCAAGGACACACTTCAGACTCATGAAATGGCACTTTTCCCAATTGAGTACTAAGTCAGTCTCTTCACATCTTGCTAGTAATGAAATTTCTCAAATTCGCTTAGACACTTGTCGTAAATGAATCTCCCATTACCAGAAATCGCCCATGAAGATCTCAATCGCTCTTTCCACCATGTCGTAAAATATGGCCATCATGCATCAATAAACGCACTGGAGCATTACATAATCCGAATGGCATCCACTGAAAGCGAATGTACCATAGGGAAAGTGAAATCTGTCTTCTCCGATCTTCAGCGCAATGGCGATTTGGTTGTAACCTAATATCCATCCAAAAGCAATAATATTCATACCCTATTAATCGACGAAAGCATCCGATCTAGAAATGGCGAGGAAAAGCATCTTTCCGAAAGTGGCCTTGTTCGGGCTTATAGTCACTACAAATTCTCCAATCTCTGGCCACCGTTTCTAGAGCTTGGCAAGAAGATATTGTTTTCTACCTTGATAACAGCTTATCCCCCTTCTTTGGTACTACTCGAATGGTGGCTTACCCATGCACACCCGAAACGTGGGTAAATCAACCCAAGATCTAGCCATTTTAGAACTTCTTTCCGAATCCACCTCCTTCATTGCCTGACATTCAAATTCCTCCCGCGCTTCCACCGAGGGCTTGTGACTATCTTCTAATAAAATACGGTGTATACACATAGAAGTGGCGGATCCCTTAGGTCACGAGACCATCCGAGCTTTGTTTGTGATCGCTAAGAACCCTCAATAACTTCTCTTCCTCCATTTCAAATAGGATGATGGAGATAATTACGGTAGCTGTAGAGGATTCTACCCCTGTGTATGCATACTTCAAATGGCTAGGTAGAGGTTTTTGTTCCATCTTGGGTGGTTGCTCAATTGATGGAATCTACTGCTTAGCCCTTTCGCTACCGACTAAGCATTTCCTTCTATCAGGCCCAAAAGAATCCATCCACTTAACGATTCTTTCCGCCTCACTGTGCTCTCGTATGCATTTGCCACTAGGGCTAGTTCCAAAGGGTCGTTGAGACCACTTTGGCTAGACACTATAGCCTCTACTATATCAACCATTACACGTATCACTTTCTCGCACTCCGTGTCTCACGCCTCGAATACATTGAATTTTACTTCTTCTTCAGACTTTAGTTTCAGCCGCCTCCGCACATCAATCATCGTCGCAGCCAGTTGCAAAAAGGTCTTCCCAAGATAACGGCATTTCTTATCTTCTTCCATGTCTAAAACTAAGGAAACTGAAAGATAAACTTGTCGACCTTTACTAAGACATCTTCTATTATCCCTCTCGTGTTTCAAAGATATGTCTCCAAGCTGCGTGAATGATCAGAATGACGTGGCTTCTCCTAATCCCAAACGCCTTAAAGACGGATGGTGCATAAGATACGGCCGGCACTCAAATCACACAAATATTTCCTCTCAAAAATGGCATTTCCAATCAGGCACTGGATAGTGAAATCGCCTTGGTCTGAGCTTCCGCGTAGCTTCCGGGCTGACGGCAATCGCATTCCTGTTTACCGCCTCGGTCTCGCGACCTTCTCTTCTCGAGACAAAATGTCTTTCATGAACTTACATAACCGGGCATTTGCTCTAGTGGCATCGCTGAAATGGGATGTTTATATGCATTTTAAAACATCCATGAACTTCGTGAATTGCTTGGTCTAGCTTTATGTTTCTCGAGACGCTTGTGGGTAAGGGACTGCATTACGCCTTTGTTTCACTAGAGGTCTCGCTAACGTTCTCCTTCGCGGGATCGTTCTTGACCGTGATCATCTTTCCGTTCGGGCTGCAGATCTCCTCGCCCCAACCGTCTACGAGTGGGGGTTGCACTTGTGATTCCAATTCTCTTCCACTTCGTGGGATCAAGCGAACATGCTCGTTCCCATCTCTTCTCGGGTTTACCTCCGAATTGCTCGCAGAGAACCCGTCAGTCAAGTAGCTTGCCATTTGGGCTCATTTGTGCTCTAAACTCCTACCGTGGCCGCTTTGATCGTTTAACTGGTCAAGCTGGCGTTGCATGTTCTCGCCTGGGTCTCATTCAGCAAACGCGAACGAGAAGTTAATATTCTGCGGCGTAGCTCGTCTAAACTGTACTCTTCTTTCGTGGGGTGGTTCATTAGCCTCTGGGTCATCACAGATGTTCTGATTACCTCCTCCATCCATGTTCCTCGCTGTTTTGATTATTCCGGTTCTCGATTGTTACGCCCATCCTCGCCCCCGATTCGATTCCGTAGCTATTACCCTCATACGGTCTCGCTTCATTGATTTGATTCCGATTAAACCCTCGACACGTGATCGAGCTTGCTCCACTCGTAGGCCTCGATCGACATTCTACACTACTTCATGTCAGTTCTCCACACCACACACAACTCCCATGAGTGTTTGTATAGCATGTGTCAGTTCCTCACGCCTATTTAGTCATTTAGTCACTGAGCCACATGATTTACCGATTGTCGAGGACTTCATCAGTTCGTGCCACCCACCGTAGCCACCAAAGGTGTAGCCTTCAGGCCACCGATTAGTGCTGGTCATAAGATCTTCCAATATCTCATACGCCCGGTCTCGTGGTTCATCAATGATCCTCCGTACCGAGGCATCTATCATTGTTCAGTCATTTCTCGCACCATTGTGTATTGTGACTTGCATCCATCTCGTTATTCATGGTGAGGACACTTCCTTCAAGAATAATTCATGGAACTCCGTCCCATGCCTCCAGTTCTCCCCTCTAATCGACCGAATCAGATGATCTCGCTGCACAAGTTGTGCAATCTTCGAAGGTGGAAAGAACTTGGTCGTAAACTTTTGTACTAACTCGCTCCATGCAAGAATGTAGTCCGTGGCTGACTAGTTAGCCAATGTCGTCATCCCCGAGTGGAAAGTGGAATAACCGCAATCTTAAGGCTTCTTTAAGACCCCACAGATTTGATGGTATCGCAAACTCGAGGAAGTTAGTCAAATGCATGTTCTGGGTTCTCACGGGTAGTCCATGGAAACAATATGTTCCGCCAAGTGATTGTATCATGACTCCACTTCAATTCAAAATTGCTCGCTTGACCGCGCCGTCTGATCGCCGGTCTCGAACAACTCGCTGAGGCAGAACGAACTCATCTAATAGCATGTACGGATCACCGTGGCCGTATGAATGGCCTAGCGCTTTGATTTCTAGTTCTACTTCCGTGGCTCGCTTGTTCCACGCCAAAATCTTGTTCTTCTGTTTTCCATGACTATCGAGTCACTGCTCGCTCTTCCGTTTCCTACAAGTAACTGCGCGTAAGTCTTTCCGGGTCTCGGATCACACAAGTGTTGATTAATTCGCATGGCTGGGGCCGCATGTACTCACTAAAACCTGTACTGCAATAACACACCAACTAACAAAACCCAATTACCAGTACTTGTAAAAATAACAAAAATAAAGAAAAATTCAGAATATTATCTATGTGCTTACTACTCTATATCAATTTAAGCCTTTCCCCGGCAACGGCGCCAAAAACTCGATTAAGTCGAAAAACGCTTGCATAAAAATGTATGCCTAAACGCCAAGAAGTGCACGCCACTTCAAGTAATAGAGTGTACTAGTGTAATGAAGCATCGATCCACAGGAAAGATGCATCGACTACGTATGTTCCGCTTCAGACAATATCCGAATAAATGATTCTCAAGATGGAATTTAAGTACTAACTGTGAACTAAGCTATTTGTTTCTTGGGTGAATTGATAATGTGGGAGCCTAGGGCTAAATCTCCCCGCTACATTCGATGGATTATTATTCTCCTAAAGATGTTGTTATCTCAGATTGTTTATAACATATCAATGCATGCAGGTGATTCGCTCTACGAGATATCCTCTCTCGAGGTATATTCGCCATTTCGTGAATAGAATCGAGTATATCTCTATCTCGACTCCTGTGATCTCGTAAATGCTTAATGTTCAACCCCAAAAGCCACCTTCAAAGTTCTATCTCTATTACCCGACCGCTTAAAGGCTACTCTAAATACCTGCATCCTCGAATAAATTCTCATCTCTCGAATCTCAGATTTTCAAGTATGTTAATATTGGCCAGATATTGAGACATATAATTAATATGCGTGATAGAGCAGATGCGATAAATTAACAACAATTGATTAACATGAAAGGTTAAATTCTAATCCATTTGGTCTCTGTGATGTGGTTTGATGTAACCCTAGAAATAAGTTTAGAACATCATGAAGGAAAGAAATAAAATATGTAATGTGAAGAACATCCTCATGTGATCCAAAAATAATCAAACAATAATAATAAAAAAAACCAATACAAAAGTCCAAGGAGATCCTTGAAGTCCGCGTGTGTCTCCACCCGATCTCCGCACAAGACGTTTCCACCCCCCAAATCCCGAGCCCCCGCATTTAATGATGAGATGCAGATTTTTGAGCCGACGTCACACGTGCGACGCTGGCGTGGTAACGCCGCGACGTGGTGACCGGTTGACTTCTCGTGATTTGTCAATTTCACGCCGTGATTTATGACGCCGCGACGTGAGACGTCGCGACGCAAGTAAAGATTTCAGATGCTCCTCATTTCTCCAAATGGCTTCCAGAAGTTGTTCTTTCGCCATCATGCATGTATTCAAAACAAAACTAAATAAGGAATCTAACACTAAAATTATATAAATAATGCCAAATCAATACGAAATGCAAGACTGACGCTGAGTATAATACGAAAGGTTTGAAGATCTATCAATATGGAAATGATTTTTGTTATTACGTAAATTGTCAGGATAACCACAAGTGCCAAGTTCAGCCTGAAAGAACAGTCAATGAGTCCCAATAAAGATATAGTGTCGCACTCGACTCGGGCCTTGACCAATCGGGTCGGACGGAAAGGGGGCGCTACAATAATAGTACCTGGGTAATATGGTATCTTTATCTCCTCCCATACGTATAATTGTGGAAACTCCCACACACCATATTGAACCGATTGAGGCTCGGATCCTCGTTGTCGGTGACAGCCTCCTAATGAAGTTCATCAAGGCTCTCAAAGTGTGATGTGGCTATTTCTTACTCCAAAGAAGGAGATCCATTGGTGAGAGATTTGATCACCTATACCACCGGACTATTTAGTCTATATAGAGAGCAAGACTATGATACCTGGGCTCTCATGTTGATCCAATGACTTGCGCGAAGTCGCTTTCGCCCTCATTTAACTCCGTGGTTAGATGCAATGAGAGATGAAATTCAATTCCATGAGGTATAATGGAGTTTGGGAATTGTCAATTACCAAGGTCATAGACCCATTGGTCGCAAATGGGTGTATAAGACTAAAAGGGACCCTAAAGGAAAGATTTGAGAAGTTTAAAGCCGCATCAGCCGTTTCCCACTCAGAGAAGGAGTGTACTATGAAGCAACCTTTTTCTCCTACTTCAGAAAGATTCTTTGATCATGGCATTAGTTGCTCATTCTCGATACTGAAGTTGCACCAAATGGGTAAGTTAAACCGCTTCTAACGGAGACCTTAATGAAGAAGTCTATATGATGCAACCCGGTTCGAGGCAAATGATTCGTGCACGCTTGTATGTAGACTCGAAAAGTCTATTTATGGTCTCAAGCAAGCTTCTAGACAATGGTACTTAAAATTTCATAGTGTCATATTTCATATGGTTTTGTTGAGAACAAAGTAGATCAATGTATATACTCGCAAGGTCGTTTGGGAGGAAATTCATTTTCCTTATACTCTATGTGGATGATATCCTCGCTGCAAGCAAAGGGACCTTGGTTTACCGTATTATATTAAAGTGGATGCTGTCAAAGAACTTTGATAGCGAAGGACCTCGTACAGGAGGCGTCTGGTCTCCGGGCATTGAGATTCATAGGATCTGCTTCCTCGCGGTCTATTTGGCTTATCTCTGAGGCATATGTCGATCAGATTTTAAAGATTCAAATATGTAACAATGTAAGCCGTGAATTGCTCTTGTTTGTAGCTTGATAAGTCGAAACATTACAACGCCCTCATTCAAATTTCAGAAAAGTTCTAAACGAAGAATTACCTTTATGCTGAAAATTTGGGAGTATTATGTATGCTCAAGTATGTACTGTCCGAATATCGCTTTCAGAACAGATTCTGTGCAGTATATCACCAAATCCGGTGACACGATCATCGGGTTGCCGCGCAAGAAGGTTAGCGAGGTACCTAAAGAGGACAAAAGACTATATGTCGATGCATAAACATGTTCGTAAACCTGCACTTAGTCGGGTATTCGACCAGACTTTGCCGGCCGGGTCAGATTTAAAAGAAGTCAACAACAAAGTTACATCTTTTGGGTTAGCAGAGGTGCAAGATCATGGAAAAGGAGAAACAGAATCAATAGCATCCTCTACCATGTAGCTGAGCTCAGAGGATGCTTTTCACCGCTACTCGTAATTCGTCTCAAACCATTAAGGAGTCGATCAGATTGATTTTGGTGGGATAGGCCCATACAGCTAGAGCCAGATAACACTGGGCAAAGGTTGTTTGTTAACAACAACAGAGGTCTCAAGGGGGTCTAAGGATATGGAGGTCAAGTAATTCGACTATAAAGGAAAAAGTTCAGACCTAAGGATCATAAAGGAGCACATTTCAATGCATGATAAGGATTGCATCCGGGCTTAACTAAAGGCCTTCTGGCCATAGATTCGATCGATATGTCATTAATACGGGCTAGGAGACATCATGGGATACCGCAATTCAGTGGAGCCGCTTAGTTTTATGTTGCCTCTTATGAAGCTCAGATTCCATTTCATTACATTTTGTAATATCTTACCATGTATCAACTCTCTTTGCATTCAATGAGGTGTCAGGAATGCAGATTTATCAAGTCGGAAGTACATATAATCGCTGGAAAATCTCGAGGCATTGTGTAAACCTCGAGTACGTGCTATGGGGCATTCTTGGCATTAGCCTTACCAATATGTCTTGTTACACATAAAGGCGCTTAACTATCAAGGTAAGACATATCCAGGTTCGTTGGAACCATGATGGATATTCTCTAAAGGACACACTAGGTTTTGTGACACTTAAGGGAGAGAATTTGACTAACAAAAATGGATAACACAGCTTGCTATCACTCATTATGAGGTATCATTCCATTTAACACACTACCATATTGAATCCATATCAATAAAGTTGAAAGCTCGTGACTCATGGAAGGCTCGCGTGAGTTCGCGCGCCATGTACCGATCTCTGTTCGAGACTTTATGGATGGGATTGACTATTAAGAAATAAATCCTGCACTTAATATGAGGGTGCACACACAGCTCGCTTCACTAATATCGCCAAGCGAGAATGTGCGAATTTCTGGCGGGCTATATGGAATTGAAATTAATCGAATTAGTTCGTCTAATAAAGGTAAGATATATGGATTCTAATCGCCTAATATGGGGTTTCGGTATGGGCACGAGCAATTCCGCCGACCCGTAATGAGAGGGCCCATAGTCGAAGACTCCATAAATAGTGCCTGTCCCTCCTAACCCTAATGATACACATTTTGACTCACATCCATCTAGAGAAAACTCCTCCCACGAGCGGCAATTTACAGCGTTGTTTTAACGGCGGGATAGAGAAGAACTTGAGTTCGTGATTCGCGACCGTCGCTAATTCCGCCAAGCATAAATTCGATTCCAAACCAGGTACGCGAATCGACAATTCTCTCCGTTATTGTGTTTTGTTTTCTAACTATGGTGATCCAGGGCATGCCATTTTCGTGGCCTACAGGACATACCTCCTAGATACATATTTTTCTCCCCCTTTGGCAAAAATAAAAAAAAAAACATGGGGCTTTAGACATGAAGGTATCTCCCCCTTTGAAAGTGCATTTTAGTAAGGGTTAAGGAGTTAGAAATTAAGAAAAACATTTTTCAAGCAATATTGACACTTAAGTCATTCAAACAATTTTCACAAAGAGATGACTCCTAATTGTCTTCTAATATTGACAAATGTATCCTCATTAAGGGGTTTTGTGAAAATATCTGCAAGATGATCCAAAGTTCTAACACAATCAAGTGTAATATCCCCTTTTTGTTCATGATCTCTAAGGTAATGATATCAAATCTTTATATTTAGTTTGATCAAAGGGCTTACATTTCTCATCCATGTCAAGCTTGATGGATGAGCCCTCATTTTCTCCTCCTCTGATCCCTATAAGAGAAAATTAAGAAGCTTTGGGTACCCAAATCTTTTTGGGTCCTTAGTGATTAGTGATCTTTGATTTTTCAACCCAAGCCTTCTTTGATTTAGAGGTTGAGACCTTTTGGGATCCATTCCTAAGAGGACAAGTATCAATAATGTGTCCTCCTCTACCACAAAATCAAAATGACATAGACTCTCACTTGTGGATTCTTTTGACAAAATTAGTTTTAAAATATTTTCATTTTGGAAGAATTCTGTATCCTAGCCCCTTTTATCAAAAACACATTTTACAGCAAGGATCATGTCAGTGCCTTTTATCCGCAAGAGAATTTTGAAAGCAGAGACTAACCATTCATTCTTTTTAAGAAGCTCTTCATTTTCCTTCTTAAGAGAGAGATCTTGAAGCTTCTGCTTTGAAAATTTTCGATTTCATCAAGTGCTTTTTGAAGCTCAAAGACTTTCTTCTTAAGTAATGTGTTCTTTTCATCAAGTTTGTAGATGAATTTAAGCAATTCATCATATTCAAACATAAGTTCATCATCATCAAAATTAGAATTTACCTCATCTTGATCTTCAAGAGCCATGAAGCACATGTTGGCAATGTCATTCTTGTCTTCATCATCGGATGAATCTTTGACTTGGTTTGTTCCTTCATAGGTAATTTCGAATATCCTCCAAACCTCCTTAAATGCTTAAGACGACATATTATATTAAATTAGTTCTATCCATAGCACATGCAAGAATATACATAGGTTTTGAATTTAATTGAAATTCTTTCTTTTCTTCATCATTATATTCATCAAGAGATTTTTCGATTTTATTTCCATCAACATCCTTTGTAGGAAAGGTGTAACCATATGAGATTGTTTTCCAAACTTCCAAATCGAAAGATTTTAAATACCATGTCATTTTGTTTCCAAAAATGATAATCGGACCTATCAAAGAAAGGTGGTTTTTTTATGGAAAAAATTTCGACTTGAAAAAAGGCTTGTCTTAGTGCTAGTCATTTTCCTCTTAGATGATTAAGTCTTAAAAATAAGAGGTTTTGCTCTAATACCAATCGATAAATTAATATGATCAGCAACCCTAAATCCAAAAGTGTGTGGGGTGGCTGAATTGGTTTTTCCAAAAACTTTTTGCACAATACAAATCTTTTTAATTTAATGCAATAACAATAAATTAAAAAGAGCAGGATAGAGAAAACAAAACCCAGATTATAAAGGGTTCACTCGGGGCTTACATCCACTTCTCTCTCATCAACCTTCAACCGACGAAGGGTTTCACTAGTGGTAATCTCCAACCCGAAGCATACTTGGATTATGGCCCAATGGGCACCTTTCAAGCTTTATACACACTGGGTTCCAAAATCCAATCCCGAGCTTGGATTACACTCTGGATTATGGCCCAATCGACACTTCACAAATCCTTCCGCTTATACACACTCGAACCTTCTCACTTGGGCCACAATGATGATACTCTCCTCAAGCTCTCAAGATATTTCCAATTACAACTCAAGCTTTTGATCAACACAAATGCGCACTCTAGCAATATGCTCATAAATGAATGACCTCGTAATCTAAGCTCGAGAATTGATTCACAAGAGAAATGATGCTCTTCGAGAGGATATACAATAAGTCTCTAGTTGTTTAGTGACTCTCACACTCCCATTTATAGAGCGGGAACCCCAGAGCTTTAAGTTTCAACCCAGCCTTCCACCAACCGATCGACCGTTTCATGTATACTAGTTGTTGTACACAGAATGTTACCGTTTAATAACCGTTAGAATTTTACCATCGGCCCAAACTACCGACCGCTTCTCATAACCTGCACAACTCGCTTCATCATGTGCACCTGTGTCACTATTTTCTAAATTATGAAATATGACCAATTGGTATTTAACCTGGCCGACCGGTTTACACAACCAATTTCGACCATTTTCTAAGGTTTTTGATGAGCTATTGCATCCAACCGATCGAAGCCACACCTCATGCGTTCCCAACCGATCGTCGGCTCCCACCTAAGATAAGAGAATGGAAACAAGCCTGATCCAACCCACTCAATCGCTACTCAACCACAACCGCTGAGATCCACCAGAAGACTGAATCAACCCACCTGTTTCTCAACCAATGACCGATGTACCAATCATTTCATGTGCGTCGTTTATTCTGCTTAACTGCACTTTGAATTAGTTTTAAACATGCATTATTCAGTCAAAGAATCTTAAGATTCTAATGTTTTTCATAAGGTTAAAAAAGATTTTAATTAATTTTATAAAGTCAAAACAAACAAAACGTCATATATTAAAATGTATATTCAATCGCACTTATAGGTTCTTTCATTCAAATTCCATTCTGATCTTTGAAATTATTTTATATTTTAAACTTTAAATGCAGAATAATTTCATATCAAAGTTTTCAAAAAGATATTCAATCAAAGAATATATAAAATATGATATCCTAAAAATTAATGTATCACTTTACATGTGATCTCTATTGTAATCCTACTTTATGCTTAAGCTTGGAATCTTCATTACTTTGTCATCTTGGTTCTTGATTTGAGTGAACTTCATTTCCGTAAGCAATTCTTGATCAACTCTACTATTGTCATCTTTAAATGTATTATCTTCCATTCGATGCTCGATCGACTCAACCCATCACTCAACTCAATCAACCATTAGTAACTAATAACCCTTTTACTTTCTGTTATCACTGTCAAACCTCAACTGTGACTTTATCCAAAAAAAAAAACCTCAACTAGAGGTACCTTTGGGTTAACAAGACCAACTTTGGGCATTCGATTGATTAAATAAACAACCGTAGCTAAAGCATATGGCCAGAAGGTTAGAGGAATGGAGGCCTAATGCAAGAGAGTAAGACCTGTTTCGACAATATGTCGATGCCGACGATCAGAATACCCATTATGTTCAGGAGTGTGGGGAGGTGTAGTGAGATGGGTTATACCATGGGTCGCAAGGAATGATTGAAGAGCTAGAAATTCACCCCTATTATAGGATTAAAGTGTTTTAATGGTGGTGGTAAAATAATTTTCAACAAGTTGCTTGAAGGCAACAAAGGTTGAATGAACATCCGATTTACAACATAATGGATAAAACCATATATACTTTGTGAAATGGTCAACAAAAATAACATAGTAGTGAAAACCATCATAATAGGAAATGGGTGAGGTCCACACATCATAAAATATGACATCAAGTGGAGAGGAAGAGGTGATGCTTGATTTAGAAAAAAGTAACTTATGGCCTTTATTAATACTATAGGAGCTACAAGATAAGGAACATAAATGTTCTTCGAGAAAATGAATACTTAAAACACTAAGAAATATTTGAAAAATTGGCAAGGACATGATCGTGACGTATCGCGGCCACATAGAGATACCGGGAAAGCGATAACGCGTCGAGATGACAGAGCTAGGTCAAGACTCAAGGGGGGACTAACTTCGCAATAGATATCATCTCTAATGCGATCTGAATCTGAAGTCAATTCTATGTGACGATCCCGCATCAGAAAGAGTCAAAGAATAGGACATTAATAGGGTTATGGGCACAAAGTGCCGAGACCAAAATAATATTCTAAGACATGGCAGGCACATGTAGGACATTATAAAAAAATAAAGGTGCAGGGAGAGAAGGAGACAATGTTGGCAATCAATAAAACTGAGCCATCATCAATAATCACACTATCAAAGACGGTGTACGGCGCATGAAGGGCCAGGGCAGCAAGATCGGTGGTCACATGGTGAGAGGCGCCTGAATCAACAACCCAATCCATAGAGGTACCAGAAGTGGAGGGATGGACTATAGTATGGGCATAAGGTACAGCGGTCGCCGGCTAGTGGTAGGAGCGGGAAAGAGAGCCGAAAGTGTCGAGGTGGGCAGATGACTCATCGCCGAGCACAAGGCCCGCTTATACCACAAAGCTAACAAATACCGGTAGCAACTATGCTCGTGACCGCGGATGGGCGGAGTCAAATGGAGACATAGGAAGAGCATGCCCGAGATCTGACTATGCCCGAACTGGGTTGGTAGAGAAGGTCGTAGGGCCGCCTGGGGACATCAAGGATGTCCAAGACTCAGAGATCGATCGTCAGAAACGCCATGGTTGTTCGACCCACGACAGACGCAGGAACCGTGCAAAGCACCATGGAAATTGCCGAAATGGAGGCGGGCAGAGCTAGAGGAATCGAATGTCGGAGTTGGGCCTCGTAGTTTAGGAGGTGCTCGAACAATTCCTCAAACATAACTGGAGTCTCCCAAACTTAGAGAGCAAGAGATAAGTATGAGAAGGTCGGGCCGAGTCCATTCAAGACACGGATAAAAAGCTCATCAAAGTCAATGGGGACATTCATGAGAGCAAGAGAATCAATGTTATATTTGACATCTTGCATGTATTATGTAATGAAACCGAAAGCACTACGAGGACTAGCAAGATTTTGCACTCACCATGATACACGGAGGGAGAGGCGTGTGTCTTCTCAAAGGTGGTCCATGCAACCCGAGATGTGGTGGAGGTGGAGAGAAACTGTACGAGCGTGGGAGAGACGGATGCAATAATTGCATTAAGAAGCAATTGACTTGCTTTCGAGCAGAGTATAACTTGATTGGGGAGGGAGAAGCAAAGATCTGCAGAGTTATCATCGCCGAAGGACACCGGCTGAGCCATCATCAACCCAAGTAAGTTGTACCCAAATAAGATATATGTGAATTGTAGCCGCCACACAAAGTAATTTGTGACTATGAGTTTGAGCGGTGCCTGAACATTGACGTTGAGAACGACTAAGTTCTGAAGAGAGTCAGTTCCGATCAGGACCTTGGGGGTATGAGAGGGCATGATGGCAATGGTGGAAGAAGAGGCGTCAATCATTGGGGAGAATAAGGGCTAACGAAGGAGGTGGATCATGGGCAGCGACGGCTAAGGTTTGTTTTTAAGTTTATGGCTCTGATATCATATTATGAAAGATACTTGATTATTATTAAAAGAGTCAAGATATATAAATATACCAATGCAATACAAGGACAAAAAGGTAAAAGCATTGAGACAATAAAAGGAATCATAAATATACTATAATACAATAAAATGAATCCTAAATATACTCTAATACCCAATGGGGCAAGTGTTCCCCTATTGTATCCAAAGAAAATCAAACTCGACTACCGGACTTTGCCTTCAATGACACGTATAAATATTGAGTCATTGGTCTAAAACTTATGTTTAGGAATTTTGCAAAATTTATGTTACTTAACCATACCCCCCCGTTGAAATTGAATCTTGGGGTTGGGGACTATTAGTTGATTGATACTTCATATATATTTGACTTCTAACGATGTGAATGGGGATTCAAATGGAGATTCTGATACTAATTAGGGAAGGAATGAAGATCTATGCTAAATGCTAAGGCGATTTGGATGGGACCTGACCCAAACATGCCCTTAGAGAAGGGTCTTTTTTTGGTACTATGTGTTAATTTTGCTAAAGGAGTCCATCTTGAATTAAAATCAAACTTTGTAAATTTATAAATATATATAAATGCAAAACTAGATATAAAGTTTTTTTTTTTTTTCTAAAGAGAAAAATAATTTCATTGATTCCAATTAGCAATATATTGATAGAAACATATAATTAAAATCGCTAAAAACTACAAAGGATAAAACAACATCTCGATTAATTTACACCCAAAGTCAAGCACACATCTGGAGAATAAATTATATATTTGATGACATTATTTCACTAAAATACATTTAACTTATGTTCTACAATATATTAACACCACTATCGATTCACTCCGTTTATCACATATATATTTTGCTCAGCTCGAATCGGCCCAAACACCAATAAAGCGTCAGATTTCACGATCACGAAACCAAACCGTCATATCGAGATGACACAATCCAATTCGCTACATCAAGCATAAACGATAACCACACACACATAAAAACGATAAAATCATACGTGCACTAAGACAAAGTTAATGATTTAAAAAACAAAAAAGGAGGCTAGGGTTTCTTTAAAAGATTTTAGTTTGATAATGCATATAACTTGATAAAGTTAATGATTGTGTTTTGATATTTTCTTTATTATAAATTAATTAAATTCATCAATTGAATTGGTCGCTTTTTAAATTTTACCACTTGGAAGATATGTGATATTTGTGTATGTAATTGGAAAAAAAAAAAAAAAAAAAGTTATACATTTTTTCTTCTCTAAAGTAGAAAAGAAGAGAGCATAAATTGCAAGAAAATTAAAGGGGTTGCGATTTGCAGAGAGCTCGGGGGTGAAAGATGTCGGTGCTGTGGGAGAAGAGCGAGACATGGAGGTGGATTGTGAGGAACTCGAGAGCGTCGAAGCCCTTTTTCTTGGCCTTCGCTACCGTATGCGGAGTAGTGCCTGGTGTGATTGGCTACTGCGTCATGCAGTTCACCAACTCCAGCAATCCAGAGCTTGAAGCCCACCTCCGCCGCAATGCTCGGTCCGATTCCCTTGTATGTTTCAGTTTCATCCTTTTTTATTTTTTATTTTTTTTCCAATTTTTCTTATTAGGGTTTAGTGCGTTTGCTCTTCCATTGATTGATATTTTGGTGGGTATGAATTGCGATCAGATTGTTTGTTTTCTCGCTATAACCTAATTCCTGGATTCTATGAATCGGATTGTTTGTGGTTTTCTGATTCCGGGGTTTGTTTTCGTGGTATGATTTAGTGCAATTCGGGACTTGAGTCTTTTTTCATTTAGTTTGATGATTCTAAGTGCATCAATTTTTTTGGTTTTAGCTTCTGATTCCGGGTTTTGTAGCTATTGATTATTGATTATTTTCGTGATATGATTAAAGTCTAGCGAAGTTTATCAAGGTCGAAGCTCCAGTTAACGATATGAGTTCGTGTTTTTACTTATTTGGGAATTTTGAGGTTTTTTTTTTTTTTTTTTGTGGTTTTAGGCTTCTGATTCTGGGGATTTGGATTGTTATTTTCATTATATGATTATTGGAATGTGTTGGAATAAAAGGTCCAGTATTCAACCTGAGAGATCTTTTTCTGCGATTCAAGAAATAAGTCAATTTCTTTATGTCTTTAGCCTTGTAGCACTGGAGATTTAAGTTTGATTACTAATTTTATGATATGACAATCAAATCAGTTCATATCAAAAGTCATGAATTGGTTGGAAGGGTAAATGTTTTTACTTATTTGGGGATTCTGTACATCAATCGGTTTTAGGCTCCTAATTCGGAATGATTGAGACTGTTCATCATATGATCATAGAAACTTGCTTAACAAAGCTCTACCATTCAAGCAGACTATTCATATTTGTTCTCCATCACATCATATATGTTATTCAAGCCGTGGATTGTTCATAATAGAGAAACCAGTACACATGCTGATTGTTTTCCTGACCTTTTACTTGCTTTAAAGGGAGCAAGTCAAGGAGAAGACAGTGGGCTGGATAGTGTAGAAGGGGCTGGGGGTTTTCCACTTGGATTAGATTTGGTCTCGCTTACCTTGCTTAGTTGCGCAAAGGGGTAGAAGCTTGTTGTGAAGGGAAGTCTAGAAAGTTTTTCAAGATGGAACGGAACAAAGAATGAAGGTGCTACAAGCTAGACCTTTATAGCAATAAGGCAGGGAGACTCCTTCTATGCTCCGTGTTGTTTTTAATGGAACAAAAGTTCTCCTTAGATTTTCTTGAAGGAAGAGATGGTATGAGGGGGTGGAAGACCCTTGCCTCAAAGTTGAGGGGCACCTGTATTGTTTTGTAGCATGGGTCTTTGGAGCCTCCCAAGGTGGTTGTCCATTTTAGGTTGTCAAATGGTTGTCATTAGCGAACGAAAAGTATAATTGGGGCAGGTGGAGATTTTTGCTTTCAAGCGGTGTCTAAACAGAATGAATAACTATTAAACACATTTTTTAACTGCCGCTGGTGAAATTCAAATTTCAGTGGGGCGTATACTAGCTTCCGCTCAGATGGTATTTAATGAAAGAATAGAGATTCAAAGATTAAAGTATGATTTATTGGTTCTTTTCGCATAAGATGAAAACAGATGGAAGAAGAAAAGCATTGTGAAAAGGCTTTACAAGTGTCTCTTGTGGAGTCTAGTCTCCCTATACAAACAATGGTGGTGACTAAAATCTTTGGGCATGGTGGTAGCACCGGTTTGTTAGTCACAATGGAAACAATTACCGCATCACGCCTTGAAGAGGTTCTTAATGAATCATTGTGCCTTTTGGCTTCTAAAGACAAGGAGGCCTATGTTTTGGAGAGCATGATGACCATCTAGCCTAGGCTCTCCTAGTTAAAAGAGGCCATTGCATGTTAGCTAGTCTCCTTGTTTTGCAAAAAAATTTTGTTGCGTTGGCCATAGCTATTTAGTTGAAGCCTAGGTTTTTCTAGTGGGCTAACTAAAGATGGATCAAGAAGTTTCTCTCTCTCAAGCATGTAGAGGCTGCTAACTCTCTCAGTCTGAAGGAGGAAGGGAGCAATGAAGCATTGCCAGATCCTCTAGTTGGCAGGGGCTTTTGGGTTCAAAGCAAAAACACCACAGAGGGGTTCAGTGTGTGCTCTGGTGAAAACAATAGGGTTGCCTGTTGGAAGACTCTGCTTTCCAAAGTGAAAAAGTTCTCATTCTTTGAAGTTCTTATTTGACTCTGGGGAGAGTTTTCCTCCACTAAAATTGTTGTTCAAGGATGGTTCTTTGCAAGAGTTTCCATAAAACATCGTGGAAGGCCTCTTTTGTAAAGATTTTTTTAGAATTGAAGATTCAAACTCTTCAACTTATGAAGTTGAGCAAAATGCTCCGGGAGATAATATATATTTAATTGAGTGGGTTAGACCTGGCTTTTAGGGTTCAAATGGATTCAGGGATGGGGAGCTACTAAGTCCAAAGTGAAATTCAGAGGCCTTTGCAAGGCCCACTAGAGAAGAAGCAAAAATCATAGACTCTGATCAGTACTTGCTCTAGAGGTTTGACATTTGTTGTCACTGGCTCTGAGAGGGAGGAATTGTGGAAGTTTAGGCTCTAGTATGAACATAAAAGGTAGTCTTGTGCTAAGGGAGGAGCATCTGCCCTGCAGTTGGTGGCCTTCAGAGGGTGCAAAAATATCTTCCAGCACCAATTACTCTTTGGGGAGAATAGGGACCTTTTCTTCTACTCCTTTCTTTGGGGATGCAATGACGAGGCAACTGTTGTTACAGGTGTAAACTGGCAGGGAACTAAATGATTCCTTCCCAGTGCTTCTTTACTTAGGAAGTCGCATGGAAAAGGTTTTGTACTTTTCTCAACTTCCGCTGAGGTTATAAATAGTTTCTCTATACATGGATGTCATCTTTGTCAAGAGTATATGGAGTTTGTGGATCACCTTATCCTCCATGGTGTAAAGGCCAAGTTGTTGTGAGAGAGTTTTCTCGCTTTTTGGTATTACAGGGGTGAAGTCAAGGTCAATTTGGGATTACTCTTTTCAGTTGGAAAGGATCTTTGGCTAGCCAAAAGCAGAAAAATGTTAGCAAGTGGGAATATAATGTTTATTTTGGATGGGGTGGAAGGTAAGGAATGTAATTGCATCTATGGATAAGGTACTGTCTATACAAAAGCTCAAGACTTCTTTTGTTTTTTCGTCTTTTGTCTATATAATGTTTATTTTGTCAAATGGTCCTTCAATTTTAGTTGAGTTCGTTGATTGGATGGGATATAGATATAGTTGAGGTAGGAGCTGTTTTTTCATACATCATGTTGGTTTTGTTGCAGTTTTAGGCATCTCTTCGTGGTCTACTCTCTTTTTACTTATTAAAAATATATTTATATTTCTTCCTTGTGTAGCTTTGTTCAGTTTGGGTTTTCTCGTCTTTATGCATGTTCCTTTTCATGTGTGTTTCCTTGTCTCTATGCATTTACTAGGCTTTTATTGCATCTCTGCACCAAAGTCAATGTGAACTGTTTACTACGAAATGTGTTTCAGTTTTGTGGTGGATCTCTTGATGTCTTAGGGCCTGTATGGTTTCTGTTTTTAAAAAGCTCACGCTGTTCTAAGTCATCAAACAAAGAACATGAAACTTAAGGAGTACACATTTGTTTCAAAAACTGCTTTAGAGTAGTATTGAAAATAGGAGCCAGCAGGTCCTGTTTTTCTAGAAGACATTTTTTTGACAGATTTGGTTTGAATCAAACTAAGGTAGATGAGGAAAGTGATCAGAGGGCTGACGGAATTTCAACCAGGGAACTATTATAAACGCAAGAGATTATAAATGATGATATGTTTGCAATAAGGGGGAGAAAGCAATGACCAAGCCTTTCATAGAAGACAAACTTCATCCCGAAACTAAATGAAGAACTGGAAAAGAATGAGAGCAGGAAATAAATAGGTGGTGGATTAATGGTATGATAGTAGTTTAAACTATTTTGAACTACCCATTTCTGTTATTCAAGGATTCTCAATTACATGAACTATATTTCCGTTTAGAACTCTTTCTTGTACATGTTTCTTACTTTTTTTGAAATGAAAAATAAGGTTATTGATTCAAACTTGCAATAGATCGATCGATAGATGCAAGATATAAATTGTTAAAAATCATAAATAATGAAACAATTTTCAAGTTAATAATACTCCAAATAAATTGATAAAACGAGTTAATCAATATAATGAAATTGAATATCTATGATTTCTAGGTTCAACTCAATCGTTAATAATCATGATCAGGAATCTTTATTGATCCAGATCGGTTTTATCTGTTGAATCTGCCACTTCTGACTAGGTCAAGTGTTTAGTTGAAAATTTTGAAACAATAAGTCGAATATGAAAATTTTGATGTATTCAATTTTTGGTTTCGTTTTTAGAAAATGGTTTGAATGCTTTGAATTTGATTAGAAAATAAAGAATAAAATGGTTTGTAAAAGCGGGTTTTCTTGAATGAGATTACAAATATTAAATAATCCTTGTTTCGATTTAATTCAACTTAGGAAAGCAACAGCAGTTTTTCGATTAAATATAAAATCATTTGAAGTAGTGAATTGTTTCTTTGTTTTAAATTTTGTTTGTGCAATGCAAGTAGCCCCAGCGTGTTTTCACTTGTTTTGAAAAGTTTGAATAGAGAAAGCATGGGTACTACCTCTTAAACGAAACAGCCTTCTGACAAATGATAAAAACCGCGCGGCCGATAAAATCAAGCGTCCATGATAAGAAAAATAAACAGCGTAACGAATAAAAGCGCGAATATTTGTGAAATAATTATTTTATAGAGCAAAAAAATGAAAGAAAGTGATGTAATACCCTTTTTCTTTTACTTCTTTCTTGTTTGTATCCCAATGAATTTCAGACGCTTAGAGAGAGATATATGCTGATGTATGAATCACAACAGGGTTTTGGTAGTAAACTTAGGTTCACGCGAAGCTTAGCTTCAACAATGAGTGTTCTTCGTACAGAAGCTTGGGTTTACCACATGGAAAAACGCTTGCAGAATTACATGTCGTTCGATCTTGCACCACTAACAGAAAGAGGCATGAAGCCTTGCATCACTCGAGACAATTTCTGGTCACTAATAATAGGTTAACAAACTGACTGTATTTATATGATGGAATGTTACATATTGGGGCACAACACAACTCGACATCACGCCAGCACTGAAGAAAAAGGGCATAAATTATATGAAATCTGAACATAAGTACCGCATTTTTATTGCCGCCACTGCCGCGTCACCCAGTGCGTATCCTGGGGCGATTTCCTGATGAATACGGCATATGGGGCAGTTTGACACTTTTAGAAACATTCTGCCCGTCTGCGTTGGAATAAAAGCGTAACGTTGGTTTGAAAATGGTTGAATTGGGAGGCAATCCGAAAAACCGGGATTCTAATAAATTTAGAAAGAACGCTGAGCTTGAAATGCGAAACTCAGCGTCTCGTGTAGAAGCTCATATGAGGGATAAGTATCCGTACCCACCCTAAAGAGAAACCGAGCGTCCGTGACATTCCATCTTCTCTGGCTTTTCCGCTCTGGACCTCTCTCGGGGCACCAGGTAGCCCTCTTCCAAGTAGGCTCTTTCCCGCGCTACGCAACGGCTCTCAATGAAAGAACCAATTATAGGTACTCAAGCCTAATAGGAGAATCAACCCAAGATCGGCTTTGATAGGTTTGAACCTACAAGCAGTATCTTGACTCACATTTTCGTATGGAGTAGATGTAAATCTGTGCATCAAAAATGTGAAGGTGAAGGACATGGAGAAAACACAAATAATAGTCTATATGCAGCTCTCACCATGTGCCCACAGCCAAAGGCCATGTCCTTTGCACTGGTCAGGCAAATTGGGCAGGCCTGCATTGAAGAAGGTAAAGGATAGATATCAGTGAATCTGATCGCCTTTATACTTGCAAGTTTAGAAAACCTTATCATTTTATCATTCATTATTACTTGGTTTGCTTCGTCTCGCGTGTTGCTAAACTGACGAGATGGCGTACGAGATGGCATGTGTGATGAAGAGAAACTGCTTGGCTGATGAGAAGACATTCCATAAGGCATCGCATAAGGTGGCGGAGCACGGCGAGCATAGGGAGCTGGGGGAGGGCGCGGAACTACTTTCTTTGCTTTCCCGGTTACCCGCCTTTGGTCCAACAGAATGATTTAATATAAGAAGCATGAAAAATAGGACAAATCAAATGTCATTAAATTGCAAATCTACGGTGTTGGGAGTGTTAAGCAGCCAGAAATTCTCTCAAAACAGTTTTAGGATTTGGATTTAATATGAATATTATGTGCTAACTTACCGCTGCAGCGCCATGCGACCCGTATCCTTTTGTGTGGAGAGTCAAACAAATCACAAAGTCCATTATGAACTTTCAAATACACAAATGGGGATCAAATATTCAAATGTTAAAGACACGATATTCATATTAAACCCAAATGAAAGACTTTATTTTGTTTATTTGACTCCCCACTTGCGGGTATAAGGATGCACGTGAAGGAGGATGTTAAAGACATGATATTCATATTTACAAACTTAAGCTTTTAGGAGAGTTGATCGTTTACTATAAAGCATTCGGATGAGGAGAAAAAAAAAATCATTCCATGTTTCTTGAGTCATGATTTAAAAAAATGACATGTCTTTGCTGTCTGAAAGCCAGAAAATGATCCAAAACCAATACAACAGGGAATAAATTCATCTCAAATTATACAAGAAACCAATAATATTATTTTTTTGATAGGCAAGAAACCAATAATAATAATAATTCAATTTTAAAGTAATGGCAAGTTGTAATCGAAAGATAAAACAAAGTTCTGTACTACCTACCCAAGAATGCCAAATTCGACGGTTGCCTTGTACTGGATGGGGATCTCCATAAGAGCAGCCAGAGCAAAAGCTGTTTCTTTCTCAGAGGGACTAACATTTTTGGACATAATAGCAGTGAAGTTGACAAACTGCAAACCGAAGAAAAGCACGTCACCAAAAAAAAAAAGAAACATATGTTCAAGTAAACCTGATTGAATTCATTCTGTCCCACCTGAAAATTATCAAATCCACGAGCAGGAATCTTGTCGTCAAATTTCTTCATGTCATCCCAGGGCCCGTCACCAACCCCAACAAGAACAATGGATAGAGGATAAGAACTGTTTACGACAAAAACATTAAAATAGGGACCTTCAGTTCAAGTTCTTTTCCAACTGAATGACTTCTGATGAAACACAATTCCAAATTGGCAGTGTCATTGTCTATTCAATACAAGATGGATAGCTTTAGAACAATGATTCAAACTAGTCAATAAAAAATGGAGAAAGTGAGCTCTCTACAAAATTTCGAAATTTAAGATGAAGAAAGCATATCACAATATTTAATTGTGCAGGTCATCTCAGATATCAATACAGTCTACCTCCTTTCCATATGTCAATGCAAGTCCATAAAACCAAACAAAATCCATCTATTTGTATGGTTGTACCTTGCAGCAACTATCGAGTTGATTGTTTTCTCTTCTTGTGGACTGAGTTCCTTATCACTTGTATTGACACTTCTTGTAACCTTCATGAACGAGAAATCATTTTGGTATAGAATGTGTGTGTGTGGATGTCCGTATGCGTATGAATGCACGTTTGCTTATATTCAGATACGTGTGATTGTGTGTGTGGAAGAGAGAGCCTGAGAAGTGACCTGGCCATCTGCAATGATAACTAAAACATGATATTGTCCACCACTTTTCTCCACAATGTCTATAGCAGCCTCAACTACCGGAGCGTAAGAAGTTGGCCCTTCAACAAAATTAAATATATCTATGAAGATTCAACTGGCTAGAGATAAGAAAGCCACTATAAACATAATCAAGCTATTCAAACCAGAAACCAGTCCACTGTTAGAAAAGGAAATAATTGATTGAATATGAAGAAAAAAAATCAAAGGATAAAGGAACCAACCAGACAGCTGCAAGTTTGGAACTATCCTTTTATAGCAGGACAAAACTTCTTCAAAGCCATGGCAAGGTGAATGATCATTATGGAAGCTGAACACCTCGCTATCATGGGTAGTAGCTAAAATGGGATATCAATACATGGATTATTATAAGAATCTTAAATTTATAAGGATGAACAAGGAATATGTGGAAATATTAAGTTTTAGAGGATCAAGGTCTACCATCACCAAAGCCAAAACAAGGAATTAAGTTGTCCTCATCGAAAGGAGCCAAGGTCTTCCCAATAATAGAAATGGCCTTTTCGTACGGATTAGGTGTATCACCAATGGCATGCAAACTCCGATTATTGAATGAGACTTTGCCTTCAAAAAAAACATCAATGTGTTCGCTTCCAATAATTAAAGAAAACAATACATGCATATGTGCCGCTTTTTAATTGATAAACAAATACATGTGAGTGAATGTAGCAGGATAAAACCCCAGTATATATGCCGCTTTTTAATTGATAAACTTCCAATGTCAGTACAATTCCACTGCCATGCCATCACACTGCCACAACATGGTTGACTCAAAATGCTTGTTGATGAGACAAAGGAAGTGGAACAAAATTATAAGTCACTGCTATCTGTCCTTCAAAGGGAGGGCTACAGAAGTACTCGAAAAATTCAGTAGAATGCTGTCAACCTTAAAAGTAACCAGTGTCAAGTATACACAATGCACTACACAAAATGGAATATTTCTTGATCCGTAAGGTCTTAAAGGAAAATTGTAGTATATATAAAGCACTATCCTAAGTTAGCCTTGAGTGACACTATAGATGATAGAAAATTCTCGATCCATAAGGTTTTAAGTGTGGATTGTACAAACAACCCAATATACTTATCTAGATACATAAGATCTTGAATACAATAATTATGACTAAACACTTCAAATGCTTCTCTGGTTGTGAAGAATTAACAATCAATCCAACGAAACAAACTAACAAGAGATGGTGTTTCTGCCCATTGATTGACATACCTGTCCATTCATTGCTCTTAGTGAAATCAATTCCAATAATAAGATTTGATGATTCCAAACCTGCCTCCCTCAAGGCATTTATAACCTGTAATACAAAAATAAAAATAAAAATATTTCAAAACTTACAGATATTCGTTCCAAATAAAAGCAAACAAATAATGGTACAAAAATATTTTTCGATAAAAAAAGACTTAAATATCCTAAAAAACCAACAACAAACAAACACCCTTACCACCGAGGCTCGAACCAAAAAAAAACGTTAATAAGTGCCCAACCATCCAAATAACTTACTAAAGTCAATGGACAATCACCCAAAAACAACTTACTTAGACTCAGACCATAGAAAGTAAACAAAATCCCTTTTTAGATTTTGGATAGAAAAAACCTCGTTATTGAATGCTATATTGTTGCTTGACTTCCAAACCATCCAAAACAAGCACAAAGGGTTTGCTTATCAAACCTTTTTGACTTTTTACCCACAAAAAAACCATGCCAACCTATAAAGTATCTTTGACTGATGAAGAAAGCACCAAAGACATTCCAAAAAGTACAAATTGCAACTCCCATAAAACCCTTGTCATTTCACAAAGTCGAAGCAAATGACCACGAATTCATGTCCAAGACACAAGAAACACCGATTTGCTAAAGACCAATCTTGCCTCTAAACTTGACCCAAAGTTAGAACTTTACCCTATACTACCTCCCATCTGAAGCAGGCAATAAATAAATAAATATAAAATAATATATATATATATATATATATATATATATATATATATATATATATATATATATATATATATATATATTATGGGCTTGTAACCAAAAAGGGGGATTCTTTTCGGTGAGATTAGCAGTATTCATTAGAGCAAAAATAAAAATTGTTGTTGAAGGATTTCTCATTCCTTTCCATTGGCACCGTTTGTGGGGAAGACTAAATCTCACACTTCTCTACGCTGCTACAGAGACGACCGTAAACTTTTTTCCAAAAGAATTTAATGGGAGAGATTCCCCCTCGATTAGGAGTCTACACTTGAGCGTGACTACTAAGCCAATGGAGCAGATCTTGGGAGATCGGCGAAGTCACACCGACAATAGTTGGCCTCTTTTTTTTTTTAACGGCCACACGACCTTCTGTGAAGGGAATGCCACTTCCTAGCGGAGCGTGACCACCTTTGCTAACCCAACTTTCACGTAGCCACAATGCGTGCGAATCCACATACAACTATTCTCTGCCCCCTCGCCGAGATCGTCCCCAAGCCAATAACCCCTGTGCGAACCGGTCTCCCTCCCATCGGAGAAATCTGAATCCCGCATTGCGGGCATTGGACAACATTTCATCGTCCCCATTTGTCCCCGCCATCCTGAACCAAGACGCCCCGCCACACTTCACCTTACCAAAATTTCAGATGTACGATGGTCTTCAAGACCCTTTCGATCACCTTATGCACTTCCGCCAAATAATAACGCTACAAACAAGGAACAATGCTCTGCTGTGTAAGGCCTTCCCGACCAACTGCGAAGCTGACTTGTCATGGTTCCGCCTAGCTCGACACGACCTCTTTAGATGCTGGTGAAGTTCGTCACTCGGGGAGGAAGCCGCGTTGCAATCTTTTTCCACACATCGGATGGGGAGATTCAAGTTCATCAAGGACTTTATGAAGCGTTTAGGGGCCGCGATCCTCCAACTCGATGTCGTGAGCCCAGACACAGTCCTACAGGCAATGAAGAAAGCTATTCGCTCGAACACCCAGTTTTTTGATTCGTTATCGCTGCATCCCCCTACAACTGTAAATAAGTTGTTCTAGAGAGCAGCAATCGCCCGTTCTCGAGGGCGGCGTGTTGCCGCGGTAAACAAACTTGATCGCCCGAGTTCATCGGATTCTCGATCGATGGGAATAAAGAAAGCGAGGTCGGAATGATCGGGACAAGAGAATTAGCGCGACTCCGATGATTGAGCGAATGGAGTGCGTCAAAATGAGACCGATCGTTCAGTGGCTAAACTGTCGAGAATCACAAGGAGGAAACGGCGCCCGAACACTCTGGTTATTGTGATACACCATCTCAACTCCTTCTGATCATTCAGTCCCTTCAAGGCGCCCTAGAGGGGAGAGACAAGTCCCGATTTTGCGAGTACAATAGGGACATCGAGCATCTGGCCAACAACTGTTACCAGCTCTGGAGGTTGCTAAACTACTTGGTCAAGAGGGGACATCTCTAAGAGTACATTGAAGAGGCGGTCTCGAATGGTTCGCAAGCCTCGCCATCGACGAGCTCTCGCCTTGCGATAGACACAATCCTCGCCGCCCCGACGACGCCCAAAACCCAAAGTCAGCCATGCTCAGGTGTTTTTGTAGCCGAGGTTAATTACAGTTTTGCCCTAAGTAGCATCTGACCCATTGACGGGGTTATTACCTTCACTGAATCTCCCCTCATACAGCTATCTATGCCTCACTTTGATGCACTTGTTCTAACTTTAAAGTCGGGAGGCACGTGGGCGGATTTTAGTCGGCCGAGCAATGTCGTCCAACTTGCTCACTGCTCGCCTTGTAGTCTAGGCTATAAGCGAGCAACCTGCAATCACGAAAGGGTGCTGAGTTGGCTTAACGGATTGAACCCGGTCATTGGGAGAAATACTCCTACCAGTTTAGACTGGACCTATCATGGTGATTGATGAACCATCATCCTTTAACGCCATTTTAGGGCGCACTTGGATCTACGCGATGAAGGCATTGCCGTCCTCATACCATCAAATGCTAAGTTTCTTGACTCCACAAGGCCAAATTGACATAAGGGGGGAGACGAGGCCACTAAGACATCTTCTGGTCGAACAACAAAGGGGACATCTTAGGCCAAATAGCAACGACATTTCGAGGCCTTGAAGTATGAGGCCCCCACGAGGAGTCGCGAGCCTGCATATTTGCATCCTCTGTTCGGTCCAGATAGGCCCAAGCATGTTAGCTTGGGCACCACTCTCACGCGAGGGGGGGGTTAACTCCTTCTTATCACTTCTACAAGAGTTCGCTGATATTTTTGCATGGTCCCACGCCGACATGCCCGACATTTCTCCTACTATGCCTCAACATTACCTTAACCTTCAAAAGGAGTGCAAGCCTATACGTCAGAAACTGAGGCGATTTCACCCAGCACACTAAGAAGTCATAAAACAAGAAGTAGGCAAACTCCTGTCACTGGCTCATCGTAGATATCTGGGACTTCGAGCCATTCTGGTTCATGCCACCACCCCAAGAGTCCCACAATGGATCAGGCGCCACTGATTCTAACTCAAACGATCGGCTGGCCCAAAGGTACCGGACCCCCTCCCCATTGACTAAATAATGGATGCAAATAAATTTCACCATCAACTCCTATCCTTCCGACACGCACTGCTACAAACTGCATCCCGACATGCATCCCCGACCGCAACACAACATTCATCACACTCCATCGGTATGTATTGCTACAACGTGATGCCTTTCCTCCTCAGAGGACTAAATGGATGCACAAATTCCGCCATCAACTCTTATCCTTCCTCGACGCCGTACTTCAGCTACAAACTGCATCCCAATGCATCCCGATTCAAGAAAACACAACATTCATCACACCCACTTATATGTATTGCTACAACGTGATGCGTTTGGCCTGAAGAATGTCAGGGATTCCTACTAGCGCATGATGTCCCGCATTTTCAAACCTTTGCTCGGACGAACAATGGAAGCTTAAATAGATGACATGCTGGTCAAATCAAAGTCTCAGGAGGACCATTTCTCTCACTTGCAAGACGTGTTTCAGTTAATGCGGTTGCACCACCTATGCTTGAATCTCAGAAGTGCGATTCAAGTCGGATCAGTGGAATCCCCTCGACCCCGGGTCAACCAGCTGGGATCTAAATGGCCCTCGAGCGCAAGTCAAAGCCATCAGCAAATGCAAATTTCACATCGTTAAGGTTTAGTCTCCTAATCCATTTAGGATTCTTTTCCTTCTCTCTTTAGTCCTTTAATTGCACTCTAACTCGTCATCTCACTTGAAAGATAGTATAATATCTCTTAGTATTTAATGAGAACAATGGTACTTCTAATACTTAGATGTCAGAATTACAGGAGATTTGAGAACATTTAGGTTATTTAACATATCATTTCACTCACTCTGATCGCAGCCAACTATTATACGCCTCACAAGCCCTACTAAGCCAAACCATCGCCGAGTACCCTTTCCAGCCTTTTTTTTTTTTTTTTTTTTTTTTTTTTAAACAACTTTATCTGGGTGCAGACTTTCTCCGCGACCCCATTCCGCCGAACACACCAACAAAGAGCGCCCCTCCCACCTCCTGCAAAGACCAGCCTAAACACCCACACTGCGCCCAGCACGCCCAACTCCGGCCTGGCTGGCTTGAACTTGACTTCAGCAAAGCTACATGCACAAGCCACTGCTTTTACACGCGCCTCCAACAAAAAGGCCCACGCCGACAAGCCCATCCATTCACTCCACGCGCCCCACCGTCGGAAAATTCTTCATTTTCATTTCTTTTCTCTCCTACACAGCATTTGTTTTTGTCGCCTGAATCTCCATTGTTTTTGTGTTTTCTGGAGCTCTACAACATTTTCAGGACCTTGGGAGTTGTATATGTTGATTCCTACTCGATTTTCTCTCTATGAACCGAAAAGACTTTTCTATGGTCGATAAGGGTCGACTTTAATTTTCAGATTCGAATCATGATTGTTCCTTGATAAACTCAGTAGGAGTGAAATTATTAGTCATAGGTGTACTCATGGACCTTTGGGTTTTATCGGGTAATGGATGCGAGGATCATCTTACTACTCGCACACAAGTATTCCCAAGATAAAACATACTCATGGAAAAACCAACGCTTTACTTTTTGCAATATTCTTCAAGTAATCTATTGATGCCAAGACTCTATATAATATTAGTGGCCTATAAAACTTGCTACACTCTCCTGAATCGTGCAAAAACTGTATTAATTAATGATATTCATTGGCTCTACCGTAATATCCTCCATCGCCAATTTGAAACAGACAAGATGGATATATCTTCTTCTACGGTGGATTTAACGTCTCCGCCTTATGATGAATCCATTCTATTTTGCCAAAGTCTACGCACATCGATACTTCCCTCGGCCCAAGATGGATCGAGTCTTTATGATCATTCCTTCCGCTAAACCCGGGCCGCATTTTGAGAACATCCGGGAACAGATTCCCACTTGAGCAGCTTATTCCAACTTTACAGGCTCTGCCTGGCATCGCCACACCTCCACCGCTAATCAATCCATGCGATCCGAGATTACACTCTGACACTCGTGATGGTTTCCTCACTCTTTCTCATGTGATTCCAGAGGCGGATACGATAGCAATCGAGGTAGAGAGGGATAACGCCCTCAATGCACATACTGTCATAGGCTCGACACACCTGATCGAGTGCTACGCCATATGGGGCCACCTCCTTGTATTGCTCATTGGCTCGATCTTACGATCATTCAAACGTGTTCAAGTTACGTCTCGGAAGAGCTCATCCACACCTGGTCATTCTTGCATGATGAATATAGGAGTACCTTCGTCTCACTCAAGCAGCCAAATTTTCCTCCATTGCTTTTGTTGCCCAGACTAGTAATGTCTCCACTTGCCTTACACATTCATCTACACCTTAGATCCTTGATACTGGAGCCTCTGATCATATCTTTGGTAATAAACACTTTTTTCTTCTCTTACCTTTCTGTCTCCTTTACCTACAATTACCTTAGCTAATGGTTCACCGAACCATAGCTAAAGGCATTAGCTTGATTTGTCCCCTCCCTTCCTTACCCCTTACCTCTGTACTTTATGTTCCTAATTTTCCTTTTAATCTTATTTCCATTAGTAAGTTGACTCGTGACCTTCATTGTATACTTACTTTTTCACACAACTCTGTAACCTTGCAGGACCGGCGTACGGGGAAGACGATTGGCATCGGACATGAGTCACAAGGCCTCTTTCACCTTAGCTCGCCTCTTTGTTCCTTGCACTTCCGCGGAGCTCCCTGCTCCTCCTCCTGATCGTCTCGATCATCCCGAGCTCTGAGGATTTCGAGAAAATTTGGTTCCTCATTTTTCTAGTTTATCTTCGGCTTGAGTGTGAGTCTGTCGGCAGGAAACATACTCGTGTCTTGTTCCCGGCGTTTAGATCCTCGGATAAAGTCTCCTTTGAGTTTGTTCTGATGTTTGGGGTCATACAGGTGCGCCTAAGCAGGATTTCATTACTTTGTTAATTTTATAGATGATTATTCTCAATGTACTTGGTTATTTTTAATGAAAACTTGAGTTTAGTTATTTTCTATCTTTCAAAAATTTCATGTTGAAACTCGCACTCAATTCAATACTTCTATTCATATTTTAAGAAGTGATAATACAAAAGAATATTTCTCTACGTCATTCTCTTCTTTTATGTACCGTAGGATTCTTCTGATATCTTGTCTTTACACTCCTCGACATAATGGAGTGGTGGCGTAAGAATCGTCGTTTAGTTGGCTTTCGCACTCTCCTCCTCCATCATAAGGTTCAGCGTTTACGGGGGATGCTATCTTAGTTGCTTGTTATTTGATTAATCGTATGCCCTTCTCTGTTTTGCATGATCAGATCCCTCATTCTATTTTACTACCTACTCAACCTCTCTTTTACCTCCCTCCTCATGTCTTTGGCTATGTTTGTTTTGTTCATATTCTCATTCCTGGGCAAGACAAACTCTCTGCCAAAGCCACGAAGTGTGTATTCTTGGGTTATTCTCGCCTTCAGAGGGTTATCGTTGTTATTCTCCCGATACTAATCGCTACTTTATCTCTGCTGATGTCACGCTTCTTTGAAAGATTCCTCATACCCATACGCAATGCGTCGCTTAACAGGATGTCTTATTTATTCCTCTTGTTTTACCCTCTCCCGATTTCCCTTCTCCACCTACAGATGTTGTGACTCGACCGCTTCAGGTCTATACTCGCCATCCTCGTCCTCCTACAGGGCCTCGTGTTGACTCATCTCTTATGCCGCAGTCATCTCCTACTCACAGTTCATAGTATCACGATGATCTACTGTGCCATTCGAAAGGTGCAGCTACACTTCTAACCCACATCCTATTTATAATTTTCTTAGCTTTCATCGTTTATCTTTACCCTATTTTGCCTTTCTTTCCACCTTGTCATGTCTCTACCCTAAGCCTTAGTGAGGCTCTCTCTCAAATGCGAATTTGGAAACAGCGATGGGTGAAATGGATGCTCTTACTCGATGACATGTAGAACTTGTCGCTCTTCCTCTGTGAGTCTCACGGTGGCGGATTTGTCGTTGGGTTTTATCACAGTGAAGTGGGACTGATGGTCGAGTTGATCAACTTAAGGCCCTTTTGGTTTTTATCATCGATCATCCTCTTGGAAAGTGTATTTCTTTGATTGTTTATGTATGGATGACATTGTCATTACAAGCGGTGGCAGGATGGTATTCGAAACTCAAGCGGCACCTCTTCATGCTTTCGAGACAAAGGCAGGAAACTCAAGTATTTTCTAGAGCATTGAGTAGCTCGGAGTCTAATTTCGGGTGGTTATTTCTCGGTATACCTTGGATATATTGACCAGGAGCCTTTGAGTATGTTGGTTGTAAGCTGTAGACACTCTATGGATCCCGAATGTCAAAAAATTGTACCAAGTCGGGAGCTTCTACGAGATCCGAGGAGATATCGACCGGCTGATGTAGGTAAGGCGAACTATCTCACTATCGCTGTTTGACATCTCGTTTCCTATAGGCGTAGTTAGTCGGTTCCCTCTGATCGCCTTGTGATGTGATTGGGATCTTGTAGTTCGTATTATCGGATTATATCGAGAAACAGGGTCGAGGGGTGTTGTATGAGAAGCAGTCCATCTGCCGAGGTTGTTGGATATAGTGATCTGGCTGGACGAAATTTCGCGCATGAGATAGGCATTCTACGTGGTGTGTGTGTTCATTAAGAAGAGGTAACTTAATATCCACGAAAGAAGTAAGAAACAAGATGTAGTAGCGGATCGGTCTTGACCAGAATCTTAGAGCTATGGCCTTAACAACATGTGAACTCATATGGTTAAAGCACCTTCTCCAAGAGCTAAGATTTGGGAATGATGAACAAATAAAGCTTATATGTGATAATCAAGCCGTCTTGCATATTTCATCCAACTCAGTTTTCCATGAGAGGACCAAACACATCGAAGTGGATTGCCACTTTATCAGATAAAAGATTGCATCAGGATGCATGACTACTAGTTTTCTCAACTCTGACAATCCATTATGGATATTTTCACTAAGTCTCTTAGAGGTCCTAGGATAAAGTATATATGTGACAAGCTTGGTGTTTTTGACCTATATGTTCCAGCTTGAAGGGGAGTGTTAAGGTTTAGTCTCCTAATCCATTTAGGATTCTTTTCCTTTTCTCTTCAATCTCCTAATTAGACTCTAACTCTGTTTCCTTTTTCCCTAACACTAGAGTATAAATATGTATGTTTCCTCCTTTTGTAATTTAATGAGAATCAATGTATTCCTTTTCTCTGTGATCCTTGACCAGTCTGAGCTCTCACACGAAAGTGGAATGGGATATGCCCGGCTCACGTGGCGATCGTGAGGTTGAACTCGCTCCGTGGTACGTCGCGTGAGTGACTCGGCTCGCGGGACTCGACGGCGGATGAATTCCATGGAGGTCGACGAGGACCACCACTCCCGTCGCCTCGGGCATCGAGATGTCGTCACCCTCGGGGTCGAGATACAACGGGTTATCCACCTCGGCCAGAGCGTTATGCCTTATCAATGCGTAGCGTGAGCGTTATCGAAATTGTAAATCGCTCATAAATGTCCACCTCATAATTGTCTATTTGATAACGGCCCACCTCATAGATTCATATATATATTATCGGCTTGTATCCGAAAAGGGGATTCTTTTCGGTGATAATAGCGGTATTCATTAGAGGAGAAATAAAAATTGTTGTGGAAGGATTTCTCATTCCTTTCCAACTTCCACATAGACAACCTCTTGTAAAACCATTCTTTTGCTCCATTCCAAGCTACCCCAGATTCAAACAAAGCACTCAAAGGAAGGCCTAACTAAAAGGAAGGAGCCTATCGACATAGACAAAAGTCCAGAGAAATTTGGTTGATGGAGGAAGATAGGAAAACTGGTTTCTTCCATAAAAGGGCAAATGCTCACTATCAAAACAACAAGCTTTTCAATTCTCATCAATGGGACTCATCTGGTTTCTTTCGTAGTTCGCAAATTTTAGATGCCTCCTCAATTGCCAATGAGGCCATTGATTCTCTCTTGAAGAGTAACGCTTGTGGCCTAATTTGCAAATTGGGCATTGAGAAGGCATATAATCATGTTAATTGGAATATTTTTTATTGTCTTGCTTAAGATGGGTTTTTGGTGATAAATGGATTAGGTGGTGCATCACAACAGCAAGCTTTTCAATTCTTGTCAATGGGACTCCATCTGGTTTCTTTCGTAGTCCACAGAGTTTGAGATGAGCAAATCCCCTTTCACCTTATCTATTTGTGATTGTGATGAAAGTTATGTCTTGTCTAATAACTAGAACTTGAGTGGGAGGATTCTTCGTAGGGCGGAGGGAGAGAGGTGAAGGTGGGGAAGAGAGGAGATAACCCATCTATTCATTGATGACATGCTAGTGTGTTGTCAACCAAATGAGGATCAGTTGACTCATTTGTGCTAGGTGCTTATGTCATTTGAAGCTCTCTCTGGTTTGAAGATAATTTGGAGAAAAGTGAAATCATCCCGGTAGGTAGGGTGGAGAACATAAAGAGTTGGCTCAAGAGTTTGAAGGTTGGTTTGGAGCTTAGCCATCTTCTTGCCAATACATGGAATTTGCACATTTTAAGTGCTACTTCAGCAGGATGGTGTTGAAGAGGAAATAAGGAACAGCACATTTTCAAAGGGAGGTGGGCTGATCAGGGTATTTTCACTAGTATGCTTATCTACTTCATGTCTTTATTTCGCATCCCATAGACAACTAGAATGACTTTGGAGAAGTACAAAGGGATTTCTTTTGGAGGGGAGATGCTTTGAAGCGGATACCTCATTTGGTTAATTAGATTGTTGTCTTCACAGTAAGACAGGGGTAGGTTAGGGTGAGAGGTTGGATAACCTTAATAGAGATTTGTTAGCTACATGGAGTTAGCATTACGCGGAGGAGAGGGGGGGCTTCACGGCATAGAGTGAATAGAAGAAAATACAAGGATGGGGAGGGTGGGTGGCGGACTTGTGAAGTTGTAGGTGCATATGAAGTTAGTGTATGGAAAGTCATTAGAATGGACTAGAGATTGTGGGTAAGGGGATGACCTTTGTGTGGGTGATGGAAGAAGGGTGAGATTTTGCTGGACGAGTGGTGTGAAGATGAACCTTTAGGAGATGCTTTCCCTTCTTTATTCTTTCTTGCAGCCTCTAAGGAGGCTTAGGTGGAGGAGGATTGGGATGGTTCTATTGAGGGGGAATGTTAGGCACTAGATTTATTAGACATTTTCCTGATTAGGAGGTGGAGAAGGTGAAGAGTTTCCTCCTAAGACTTCCAAGGGAGAAGAATACTTAATGAGGAGGATAAAGTGGTATGGGTAGGAGCCAAATAGGTTCTTTGTTAAAAGGTTGTATGATGAGTTGGATATAGGAAGGCATGTGACCGTCAAAGGTGATTTGAAACTCTTGGGTCCCCCCTAAAGTGGGGATTTTTGCTCGGGACATATATTGGAGCAAGATTTTAACTTCAGACAATGTCCAAAAGAGAGGTTGGGCGATGGCGAATAGATGCTTTCTCTGCTGAAAAGAGGAATCCACTGATCACATTCTCATTCATTTCAATATGACAAGCACGGTGTGGCATCTTCTGTTTTCTTTATTTAGCGTGCATTAGATTCTCCCTTCTATAGTGAAAAGGATGCTTCTTAGTTGGCAAGGGTCCTTAGTAGGGAAGAAAAGGAAGCAGTCGTGGCCCTCTATGTCTTATTTAGATGATGTGGTGGGAAACAAATAGAAGAGCTTTTGACAACAAAGAAAAGTCTACTCATAGGATTAAGTTAAAAATTTTTATGTAGGTGGTGTTTGTTTTTACTTAATCTTTGAATAGAACTTTTTGAGACATCTTTGAATAGTCTTGTAGCATTAAGTGATAAGTTGTTTGTTTTTAATTCTAGGTAGTGAGTAGGGATCGTGTGAGAATGGATTATTTGGGTTCTGTCGCCTTGCTCTTAATGGCCTTGGGACATTTATTTTAATCGGGTTTTTTAACGGGTTTAAGTTTATTTTCTTGTCTGAGACGGATTCGGGTATTATTCTTCTACGTAAAACTTGAGAAAATTAAGAAATTTTGCAAATAGCGAAATGTGTAAAATAATAAATTGTCGTAAGGGTTCGGGGAAGCTAGAAAATTCTCTAGATCTCGGATGGCAGAAAGCGGATTGTAGTTAAATTCGTCTGCGTGAAATCTAGTGGCCGAAAAGTTTCGTCGGGTGAGACGAGCGGAGATTTTCGATTTTACAGGTGATAAGTTATGATAATTTCGAAGCGAGATTTTCTGAAAATCTCGAAAGTTAGGAAATAAGCAGGAATTTAAGTTAATTTAAAATAAAATGGGCGAAAATAAATAAATAGTTTCGGAGGCGAGAAATGTGAATTTCGAATGGCTTGATATAGATAAATGTATTGAAAGCAATAAAATAAAAGTATAAATTGATTATATTTAAAAAATAATTTTTTATTATTTTATTTTTTACTAATATAAATAATAATTATTATTATAATGTTTTTAATAAATAATATATAAAAATTCATAATATTTTTTTATTTTTATGAAAAATAATAATTTAATATAATAAAAATAAAAAGCAAATATAAAAAATAAAAAACGAAATAAAATGTACTTGAATTTGAGTTTAGAAACTTCCATCATGCGTATAAGCTACATTTAATTTTTAAATGAGACAAGTTTGGGAATTAAAAAAATAAGCTTATTTAGGAATTCGGTATAGGATCTTTCCCCGTCACAGTATAAGTTGTCGTCACTTTTAGTAGTGTATATTCTTGGCTTTTTTTAACATTGGGCGATTATTGAGTTTTTAACATTGTCGTGGAAAATGAGCTACGAGATAGAAAGCGAATATTTCATTTTACATTGAAGCTTTTAAAATTTATTGATAAGTCGTAGAAATTTTAAAGCAAGCGAACTAATCTTGAAATTGTGAATTGGCGTTAAGTCAACAAGCCTTGCGTAATGTTTGGGCTTGGTCTAATGTTTTTATAGTGTAAGATCCTTCCTCGTTGTAGATTTTGTGGATTGGTTATGGTCAAAGTGAAGGGTATTGGTTGTTTTCGCGTTTCGGTGACTATTGTTTTTCTTGTGGCTGCTTTAGTGGTGCATACTCCGTGTATCTGGCGGAATGAAACTAACATTAGATATGCTCTTTTTAATCGTTTTTTCACGTGTCGACTTTCATTATATGTCATACTTGTTGGAATTTCAACACTTGGGCCACTTCACTCCTTATCTGTCTAAACTCTTAACCACTTATTAAGTCTTGTGGATTTTTAATCAGTTATTAAACTTGTATATATATATATATATATAAAAGGAGAAGTAAAACTAATAAAAAATTTCTCTTGTTTCGGTTGTCCAATGAAAAGATGAGTGGAAGAACTTAAAATTCCTCAAATAATGCACTTTTCCCCACCTATTTCTAAGAAATAAGGAGTAAATTCTTTTAACATTTTCTCTCATCTTTTTCTTAGTATTTTTTTCCTTCACCCTTTCTATCCAAACATTATGGTCTTAGCTTTCTTTTTTCTCTTATCTTTATATTTTCCACACTCTTCCTTTTCCTTTTCTATGTTGTGACCATTTTTTCTGCCTTAGGTAATTTCCACTGTAATTTACAAAAGTCTTCCGTAAGACAATTAATTTGATTTGAAGTAGGGGCAATTATTGAAGGGAACATGAGGATGACTGAAAGAAAAAGAACCGATTCGTTGCTTTCTACATGATATTGACTTATCGACCCATATCCAAAGGGCCTCCTCCTAGTGCTTGATAATGTGCTATCTCTTCATATCATAGAGTAAATCAGTGGGTGGAGGTGGGCCTTGAGAATTAAGATATGTCTGACAAATCAAAGATCCCAAGTTGCATTCATTTCAAATTTTCAAAATGCCAAAGGAAAAGGGGCCACTGAAAAGATCCGAATTCCGCGTTGAAGTCACGACAACGCCCTTTTATCTTCTCCCACAGTTTTCGGATAACCCACTCTCAATTTATAATTTATCAGTCTAGAGACTCTTAAACAATGGCTAGACTGATTGCTATGTTTTGGATATTTTATCTCAAACCCTCGAGATTGGTGGAACCAATTTGAATTATTTTGCCCATCAGGAAGTTAAGTTTTATCCGATTGGTGGGATCCCGGTTTCCAGTGGAGCAGTTTACTATGTTGTAACAAAGTTTTCAGCTCTCGAAAAATTAGAATTATTTTATTCCCACCCTAACAAGATGGAATCACAACCGTCCAAACCAAACTACGAGTTTCAAAGCTGAAAACCCTAGAACTGAAAGAAGAAGAAGAAGAAAGAAGTGACCTCGTCAATGGTGGAGAAGTTGTCAGGGATGAAGGAGTACTTGTTGGACTTGGATTTAGGAGCAGTGGAAGAAGCAGAAGAGGCTTGAGAAGCTCCACCTTTCTCATTTCCAGACGACATCGACCTGGCGGTTTTCCCGAAACTCTGTTCTTCTACCGCAGCGTTGCCTCTACGGAATTTGAAACTGCCATCGATACCGCTAACGCTTCTGGTGTTTTCGCGACGCCTGCGAAACCCAAAAAAATTACCCATTTCATCTCCTCTCCTGATGGCGATGGAGGAAGAGAGAAGATTGAAATCCCAGTAAAAATAGGAAGAAAAAGAAAAATAATAATAATAATAATGGGAGATCGAAAAGGGGAGAAGATTGGAATAGGGATGTTACCATGAATGCTGGAACGAATCCTATTCTGAGAAGCAGCTGCTTCAATATCTTGTCGTGGGAATCCAGCAAGTTCTTCTGCTACACCTACACTACCTTTGATTCTTTTATTTTGCAGTAATCTTTCTATAACTGTGCGATTCCAAAGATATTTAAAATATCACAAAAATCATCCCTCCTATTGAAATTAAAAAATAAATAAATATACCTAAAATTATTTAATAATGGTCTGAAGAAAAATCGGAGGAATATAAAATTGAGGATACGTTTGTCAATACTTTTAAAATCTAACGTTCGGAAAAAGGTTGTTAACAACAATATTACATGCTGATGGTGTTTTTACGATGATCTTTGAAATTTGAAACACAGTGAAGTTATTAAGTAGATCTGTTGGTGGATCGTAGAAATATAGCTTTGCAATCTACTTATTAAAGGATGATCAAACGAGGGTGTGTATGGAAACATAGATCATAAGTCGGTTCTTTTCTTCCTGAAAAGGAAATAGAATTCGAGAAACGATAAGCGTTAGATTGCGTCACGTTTTGTTGGTGGGATTCTTTCTGATATTTATAGTAGGTGATCACGACGACTTTCCTTGTTAGATGATGATATGATGTTTTTCCCATTGGTAGGAGATTTTTTATTCCTTATCGCTAATTGAATATTTAGATGATAATTAGAGGGTCGTAATTATGAGGATCGCTTTCATGAGTGATATCAGTCTTGGATATGGAGTGTTTTTTTTTTTTTTTTCGCACTAACTACGTTTGGTGGTCGTGGATTATCGCACATCCTGATTCGACCCGATAGGCAATTTCGACCTTAGCGTCTCGCTTGGAAACCAAAACATCATTATGAGCAAGTTCGAGTAAGACTTTATACCGGCGCTATAAGGCGATGTCAATCGCGTTTCTGGGCGTTCCTTCGGCAGTGAACAGCTTTTATTTGAGAGCCTTAATCACATCTTTTGAAAAAAAACAGCAGCCTTGATATTCTGATGGGCCGTCTACCAAGTACAAAATTTTAAATAGTTTTTGCATTTTCAGTTGTTTCTTCAAAACAATTTTTAAAAATACTATTCAGTCTAAACTTATAATATATTTTTTATTTTTAAAAAACCAAAAAAAAAAAATTCAAAAATCCTACCAACCATACCTCTCTCGTATCAAATAATAAATAAATTATTTCAAAAAATTATAATAGATAAATAAATATAACTAAAATTTTATAGTAATGGTTTGGAGAAAATAAAAGGACTATCAAAATTAAGGATAGTTTAGTCAATATTTCTAAAATCCGACTTTGAAAAAATGGTTTTCAACAACAATATAAGATCCACTCATCATGACGAATTTTAAATAGTTTTTATATTTCAGTGAAAACTTTGATAACATTCTTTTTCTAAAAAACATTTCTAAATATGGTTTGTAAATTATTAAAACAAAATTATTTCTTTTTTTATATATATATATATATATGGTGGAGAATCAGTCAAAAGAAGAATGGTGGCTGTAGAATGTTAAGGGGGCAGGAATATATAATGTTAGTTGAGGTCAAAGTCGTCTAAGCATGATAGACGTGGAAGCTGGGAATTTTGAGGAAATAATAAAATCATAATTTATAAATATATGGCAATTTAAAAACTATATTCAAATTTCAAACCTACACCATCTTATAAATGAATACTTGTCTTCTTTTTTTTTTAATGTATGATAGTTGTCTCTTAAAAACATAATTTGTACTTTAATTTTTTTTCCATTGTTGTAATTTTAAAATTATTGTATTCAAAAATATTTTTAAAATTATTATCATAGGCTTTCCTAATTTTATGGGTGGTGCATTAAGGGATACAATTATAATTTGAGCATATTCTCGTATAGATCCTTTCAGCCAACTTGTTCCTCCAATAGGGTGGACCCAGTTTATGGTATTTCTTCACTATATATATATATATATATATCAAAATAACGTATAAACTAATACGTTTTAACCATGTCGGTAAACACATCAATAATGTCATAGTCACTGATTATAACATTGTTATTTTTGTTATAATTGGGATTTTAAGTTATAAATAATTGTCTAAATTCTAGCATATACATATTAAAAAAATCTGACCAATTCACGTCTTGCATTCTGAGCAATTAATCCAAAATTAACGATTTTAAATTTAAATCAACTAATTGCGTCAAGAATGGCATGCGATACCACATCGCCTACATTACAAATATTTCATCTAAATTAGTAAACTTTCATCCAAACCAACCTAATTACATCAAAATAACAACCGATACACATCATTGCATTACAAACATTTCATCAAAATTAACCAACTTTCATCATAATCGCATTGAAATGACAACCAATACACAACAATTGATCATTTCGTATATAAATCAAATCATATAAATATACCTGATGTAATACAAATATGATGTACAAATATAAAATAGGCATTGATGAGTCAGCATTATGGAAGCTTTATGCTACTCTTAGAATATCACATAATACATGTTTAGATGATATGTAGGGCGTATCTTGTCTCGAATGGGTCTAATGGAGGCAAAAGGTTGAGGAGTTGAGGCCAATGGGTGAATGAGCTCGGCGTGTCACGTGGGCCTTGAGGTAATGTAGGTGGGCGTACGAGTCACAGACAGGTCGATCGTGAGTACCAAATGATAGGAGAAGCGATGATGCCCAGGTGATGTCGTAGATGGTAATGTGGCATCTAAGGTCAGAGATGTAGGTGGTAATGATGGGATGACATGTGGAGGGAAAGTATTTGGGGTAGAGTGGAATACGCGGGTGGTATGAAAGTATGGGAAAGTGGTGTGGAAAACTCGTGTGGGATGGAAGTCTCAGGGGGTGGCGTGGAATACTCAGGTGGCATGGAAGTCTTATTAGTGGAATGACCCGATGACCACGACCACCCAGATTAATGACCACCCCTCGCTCACCCGACTCTGACCATGTCGGCGCGACCTCTCCTACACCTTGGATCCTGTTGCATCTAGCTGATGGATAGCGTGAGAAGTGCGATGGATGGTCGCATTATGGCGTAGATCTCCTCATCTTGTGCGGCCGTCGCGATAGTCTCGTCGAGGAGTAAAACTTATGCCTTGATACCAGTAAGCGTTGTAACCAGTATGAGAAGTAGCATGAGATATAGTAGCGATGTCTTTACCATCCGTATATCCTAAAACAAGCAAACAAATTAAATGTTTGCTCATGCATTAAATTTGGAAATAATTATGAATTTAAAGGCAAACACTTGACAAATTGGGATATTCATATTGTATTATGGTACTTCATTTGATCCCTATGGAGTGGTGGTGTGATCAAACATCGTGTAATACATTGATATCACTCCATATATGGATCATGAAAGTCCATAATACGCCCGTAAGTGATGTGACGATCCTCTACGCTTTGCGTGGCTCGTAGGTGGCGTATTATGCATGATATGGCCCCTTCTTGGTCAGGCGATTGGCGGTCGGAAACCAGGATCGGGGATGCTCTGCTACCAGGTGTAGCGACCCCCGAGCACCTTGACCCGGTTGGCGGATCAGGCAGAGCAGGGGACGCCGACGAAGCCATTAATTAAATCAATTTATCAAATACATTTCATTAATATAAGCGTCTTCGTTCTCAAATCTTTGCGGAAACGATTTCAATTTAGGGAAAGCCTATAAACATTTACAAATTCAATGCAATTCCTTTATAAAATATACATTTAATCAAAAATGGCATTTTATGCCGTTTACAACATAATATCTAAAATCGTATTCAAATATAGGTACAAAATTAATTTCGGAGTTGAACTCATTTTATTTACAAAACAATGTCATGCTAAAAAATTGTAAGAATCGTGTAGTAGCATCAAACTGGACTTTCTAAGTGACTGCGAGGCTCGCCGATCTTTGGAGTGCAACTTGCATCGTTAATCTATCATTTCGATCTGCGCATTGATAAAGCGATCACTAAGCATTTTCATGCTTAGCGATTCTATACATTTCTCTATTCCATTTCAGTTCAATACAAATCATGCATTTATCAAAATAATGTCTTATATAATGTCTATGTGTAATGTAAAATATACTTATACAAATACACTTTTTTATTTCATTTTTCACTTTTCGGTTTGCGATTTCACATATGGCCCATAAATTGACGTGCGGCTTATGTTAGTTGGTGAATCATGTCCTGTTGATTATTCAGTAGTAATGTAATTTTACATTAAATATTACAATCTTGCATTGGACTATAGAAATTAACATTCACGATGGATTCGATTGGTGAATCTCGCCCTGTTTGTCATTCAGTAGTAATGTGATTTAACGTTGAGCAATCACGGTTCCGCCGCGTGAATTCAATTGGTAAATCCGAATCATATTAGTCATTCGATAATACATTTCAAATCAATTTCTTTCCGCATCTTTGATATTAAAATTCACTTAGAGGTCGAAATACACCTTGCGCCGCATCCTGAGATATTTGACAAGCATTTGAATCTTAATAATTCAAATCGATATATATATATATATATATATATATATATATATATATATATATATACACACATATTTCACAAAATAGAGACTTGAAATGGGAATTGGAGTCCACGAAGAATAAACCAATTTATTGATCCATATCTCTTTGATGCAGTCCACAAGAGTCGGGTTATAGATCTTCACCGCCTTACTGGTCGAATCTAGATTCTCACTCTTAGTGGTTGAACTGATTAATCATACTAAGCGAATATTGTAGGGTGGCGAGTGCGATGCATTTTACCGTGTATGCTTTTATAGACCCGAGTTCAAACCTTATTAGGGTCGCCAAGCTTGATCGATTGTCTGAATACGAGATTGAGCGGTCGCGAGGGTGCAAAGCGAGGTCATTGGAGTATCGATGCAGGTACCACTTTGATCGATCTGTGCAGTCCCTCCTTTGTCCCGATGGAATGCGGTACCCAATTTTTAGTACCGATGCCAAATCCTCTTTACCAAAATGGGTATCGGCACGACTTTTGGTACGGTGCCAAAGTGCGGGTTCAGCCGAAAATGGCCAGTTACATCGTTTTACCCGTATTTTAACGATAAGCATACCAAGTCAATCCCATCAAAAACCCACCATGGAATCCACCCAAAACAACTCCAAAAGTGGTTTAGTACCAATAAAAACCCATTTTTCTTAAATTAGGGCTTTTCCTTAAAATCAAAATCACAAAAGATGAAGTTAGGGTTTGTGTTCATACCTTGAATCTCTTCAAATCTTCTCTTGTAGGTTGTTTGATCTCTTAGAAGCAAAAAGTAGGAAGAAATCCCACCTAGAACTTGATTTTTCCCAAGCCTTGGCCTCTTCTCCCATTTTTCCTCTCTTTCTCTCCCAAAAACATGTTTGCTCCAAATGAGAACCCTTAGAACACTTTTGGTCTTTAAATCCCATTTAAGTGTAAGGCCATGTTTAGATTTACCTGAATTCCATTTCTCATTTTCTCCTTTTTTTGGTCTTGAGTCTTTGTTCCTTAAAGCCTGTTTGACTTACCAAAACCCATTTTTGGGTTAAGTTCTCCCAATTTACTATATAGCCCACATTTCATTTTATTTGCACTACAACTCTCATTAATCACACTTAGACATATAAACTTATTCCTGATTGACCCTTAGGTCGCGTTTGTTCCAAAATTAGCCTTTTTCACTTGGGTAAATTTTAGGGTCAATCGATTCTCATTTAGCATATAATATTTAATCATGTATCATATTCATTTCACATTTCACAATTTATCGGTTTAGAAAAACCCAGTTTCTTCGATTAATATCAAGATATATAATAAATTATTATAAAAATTTTAGGGTATTTTTGGGGCGTTACATGATATGTTTCTTACGTCGTACTTGTGGTGTCGCGTCGTCTGACGAATGTATCTCTTGCTCTGCTTGAAGCGAGGCGAATCCTTGATGAAGAGGTCGAGATTGGCGCGAGACTCGCTTTAGATGATGCCACTCGGTCTTAAGCGGATAAGTGGTGACATCGTCCACAAAATCTCTGATCGTGAGACATATATCGGAATTGGATGGCGACGACTCTCGGGTATGGCTCATGCTTTATCTGATTTACCTCAATATAAATATGACTAAAAATAATATATATCAATATATAATTGCATGATCATGAGTTTGTGCATCCAACTACTCTCGATATTAAGCAAACACCATATGGGTTATGCACCCATGATAAAAGTACTCTCGAAACCACACAATTAATCGGTTGCGGGTCACGCTCATTTGCTTCGACCTCGGGCTCGATTTGTAATCCATCTTTGTATGCCCTGTTGCGTCTCCATCAACTACATCGCCATCATCGTGTAAGTGGTGGGGGATTGGAGGTGCTGCTGGTCTCCTCAAATCAAGTTAACCCACGTGTAGTCTCGAGACGAAGATGGATAAAAAAAAACAATTGATATTGTAACATCTTAGTGATTAGCACATTTGTATGTGGTTATAAATGTGTAACATACTTGTGAAAATGTCATCTGACCCGGGAAATCTCGATAGCACCATTGCGAACTATAAGCATAACTCACAGTATAAATTAATCTTGAAACTGCCTGACCACATTTGTAAGTAGAGGTATGTGTTAAATCTCGTAGTAATGGGAGGAAACCTAGGTGGACATGCAGACCCTTCTTGTCTGCAAATAAAAAGGATCCTAGCAATGTTAGGATGAAACCACATGCCTTCACGCTCACAATGTCACCTCATCACGTAATACATGGGTGGAGTCGATACTTCTTTGAGACAACCCCGACGAGTCAAGATAGCGAGATCCTCTGGCTCGATCGTGATGGGATCACGCAAAGCGGCTCTTGACACAGCAATGACACACATCGAGTCACATGTCTTGGTGTGGTGAAGTCCAGAATCTAGAGCTAGGATGATGGCGACATCTGTAATGTGATCGTCATCTCACTATAGTGGAAATGAAGTGTGTGTGTCTCGGAATGCCCGTCAATGAGACTAGTGATGAGGCCACTAATAAGAGATGTGGCGATGTGATATGGTCTGAGACCGTAAAAGTAGGATCATATCACATATGGGCAAATATGAGGATCCATATGCCACTCTCGCATGAACTTTGACATCTGTTGTCTACATGTGAGTATCGTGAAAATTTCTGAAGATATCAATCCGTCGATTCATGCCCTTATGTTCGCGATAATCGAAAACGATATTTTATTATATAAAAATCTGAGCCTAAGGTAGTGTCCACTAAATGAGATCAATGTTTGTCCTATAAAACTAAGACAAATCTATCAATGGATCTGCATCATAATGCCCTCCGAATGCTATATCTGTAACATATAATAATCAATAACGATTAAGAAATGAGCAAGTACTAGTATATACTTACAATGCAATTATTAAGGCAATGTAACAACAAAAAAACATACATGTTTCAATCAAATTGATTCTTGTTTTGACAAGATCGGTGATTGTGACCGGGTGTGCACAACCCTCATGTAATAGTAGTCTTCCCCTCTCTAATGTTTATTTGATTATGCAAATGGTTTGATTTAGGACGACCACGCGATGTGCGTTTCATTGACTCATAAGGCAAAATGGTTAGACCATCACAAGGAGCCTATTCATATTCATCGAATATGGGATGGAACAAGGTTTGCATATATATCATGAATGCGATTGAGTCTGCGTAGCCTTGAGCGGATGATCGAATCTGGGCGAAGCGGACGTATTTGTAACAAATAGGCTACGAAAATTGCATATATAAGTGTCTTACCACAAGTGCATTTATGGTCATGTAAGTTAAGGCGATGTATTCGACCTCTCTTTGACTTGACATGAAATCGTCCCTGATTTTGATCGTAAAGAACAATCTCAAATGATCCAGCTTTAACTGCATGTGCCTTAATCTTAGCATCAACATATGGAGTATACTGTTGATATGATGCCAATATATTACAACCTTATTCCCTTATATGGCCAAGTAGCTATTGAGCCCCAAAAGGTCGATTGAACGATACGATTACGGGTAAGCAGGCTCCTTTAAGAACACTATTGAAAACCTCATACATGTTTATAGTCATTATCACATATCTTCGATCTCCATCATGTAAAAGTGTCAATTTCTCAAAAGGGATTGCCTCCAACCATCGTTGTGCTTCTAAATTAATTATCCCAAATTTGCTCATATGCTTGTTGAATTTTCCAACTTCAGTTGCTAAAGCTACTCTGCACACTAAATTCTTTAAGGTTTTATCTTTGAATCGACTCATAAAGTTGCTTGCAAAATGAAGCATGCAAATCCTATGATATGCATATAGTTCGATCTGACGAATGAATATCAATGCATTCTTTGTCATAATGCTGGATATGCATCGGTTATAACACAAAAAGTCATCCTTTAGGTTACCTTGTTTCTAATACATTCAAGAACCATCCTGACTATCGATATTATCTCCTCATGCCAATAGCGAATCTTAGTAAACAAGCGATTATTTCCATCCACGTACATAACAATCGTGCGTACCTTTATACTTCTCATACTAATGTGTACCATCAATACTCAAGATGGGCCAACAATGATTTAATCCTTCAACAGATGGATAAAACTCCCAGAAAACGCTTTGAAATACCTCGGTGTTATGCATATGACTGTCAAATGTTTTCCAAGTTACAACACATCTACGATTTGTCTGCTCCAATGCCATGAAGAAATGTGGCAGTTCTGCATATGACTTATGGAAGTCCCCAAATAAAATTGTAAGTGTTTTATGTTTTCCAACCAATGTCTTCTTGAACGATATTTCATATCAAAATTTCTCCATAATGGTTGCTTGGATAGCAACTCACGAGCAAAGTAAGCGTATTAATCATTTACCTTTATGTGATCGGCTGACAGTATGAGTCTAATTGTTGATGGTTAGATTGACGAATTGACATAAGTTTGTGGATTTTATGCTTGTGATTGTGAAGAAAGATCTTATCTTTCCACTGACCATAGCCTGGCTTTGTTGAAGTGCCTAGAGGCAATAGCCAGATTAGCACTTATTGTATCACCTGACATATTATTTAATATGAAAACCGTTAATTCGGTATTCATACGTTGAATTAATATAGATCTTTAATCGAATTAATTAAGTCCATTATACATAACATAACATGAAGGAAATCATGATGGGATCATGATAATAAGATTCTGTCGTGTGCAATTATGTTCCCAGTATCTAAATTATCCTAGTCGTAGGATCGTGGCTGGACATTGTTGATCCGGACAAACTAGCACATGCCATACTCCTTGATTTGATCAAGAAGTAGATCTTATAATTGTGATCATGAGTTTATCAGAGTTGGCATGTGGATGCTTGCTTGAGAGTAGTTAAGTACATCGAAGACCTATAATGAGACAATCATATGGATCATCTATTTAAATTTAGATTATTGTCTCATCATAGCAATGGTGTTAGTATCCTTAGACTCGAGGTGCTCGAGGATATCTTGGATGTTGATCACATCTTTGGCTGTCCAGTGTTGCATACTAGGAAATTCATTTCGTTGGACGAGTTGGGTATAGTTTGAGGTGTTCGAAGATAATTGAGTAAATGACAGAAAGTTAGCCAGCTCGATAGAGAGTGTACCTAAGGCCTCTTGTCGAATCATTGCACTCGGGTCTACGGGTAAAGTGAAAATGCCTTGAGGAGTGTCTTCAAGTGCATAACGGTTGAGTGATGAATTTGGGGACAAGATTAAATATCAATGAAACCCTTCAGAAACTTCTATGTACGTTGATATTCCTCGGCCTTCTTACATCTTAACATTAGCAAATTTTTTGAAAATGCAACAACCACATATTGTTGGTGCGTTTTAATAGAGTGCAACTTAACAGCATCTTACAAAGCAACTTTGGAAGTAAAAACCTAGCCAACTACAAACTCTCCACTTGAGTTTGCATTATTATAGTTCGCCTATGGAGCCAAGTCACTTGAAACAACATTACCAAAGTTTTCCACATTTTCAAACTGAGGTGATGGTGCTAAGTAATAATTAATAGTTCCCCTCTCACCTGGGTCCTCAGGATCTTGGTTATTAAAGACATCACAACTTGACATATCCATAGAAAGATATCTCCCTTGCTCATTCTCCATAAGTTGGTTAATAGTTAAGAAAGACGGATTATGTCCATCAGCTTGAACATCTCCATCTCCATCACTTCATCGTCACCATCTTCATCACCTGCTTCATCTTCATAATCTTGACCATATTAGTTTACATCACATATATCAGTTACAACAACTAGAGCGCTACAAGACCCACACCCATAGTCCAATTCCTCAACATTAAAATTTCCTCAAAGTAATAAATTTGTGTAAGTATCAAATGGTTGATTCACTTATGGCTTAACACGCACTAGCTGAACATACAATTCAATTTCCTCTATTACAGCTGTGTTAACCAATTTCAACATTCAGTACATTCTATTATCATCCCATATTGGATAAGGTTGGAACCTATTTCCGCTTTTGAAATGATACTTACAAGTGATGACTAATTTAAACATTTCTTTATCAATGTCTATCCTTGAGTATATCATAGCTAATAACTGATCCTATGTGCAATCAATCGGTACATCCAAAAGCACAATAATAGCTTTGTTCCTAACATATTTCACATATATTTCACACCTTTCAGTTTTTCCATTATAAAAACATATGACGGGAATAGTATAATCACATTATTTACCTACACAAAATGTCATTCATAAGATAATATTATTACCAAAGTTATCTTATAAAACAAACACGCCATGTGGAACACCAATAGTTACAAAAACCATGAACCATACATATAAAGATTATATATGTCCAAAACTCTAATAAGATTGTTAATGTCCTCCTATATCTCATTGATAATAACAAATTTAGATTAAACTTTCTTATAATGGAAACAATTTTCAAAGTCAATGAGATGTGATGTTGCTTGCAATAATAGGCATCCCTTCCAATAATTATATAAAAGCTAATAACATATGTATCATGTGAAGGAAATGAAATATCATGATTGATTTGAAGCTTATTGACAACTAATATAAATACAATCATATAGAGGTAAGCTTGAGATTTAAATGTTTGACTTATCCAAATTCTACATGGTTGTACTAGTTCACTAGTGTTCTTTAAGCTGGTATTAGGATGAAAAAAGATAACCACACCTAGTTGGATAGTGGATGGCAAATTGAATTTTGGGCAAATATCTTAATGTGATCTATAATGAATGCTCTTTATCATAACATATTTGACCAAATATAGTAGTACATATTTGGAAGGTCTTAAGCATCTATTATAGTTGTTAGTGGTTACTATCTCTAGCATGTTTGAAATCTGACCATCCTTCTTCGTTGCTAATTGCTAATTTTAATCTTGGTTGAGCAGAAGCAAGGGTTGTTAGTTCTTAATAACGCCATCACAACTTGTACAAAAGAAATTGAACATTACAAGGGAAAAATCCTTGTAAATGAAGAACCAAGAGTTGTAAGTGTTCTTAAATTTGATATTGTTTCCTCTCAATCGGGGACTTGACTTTCATCATCTCTTTCGATTAATAACTTTCTAAACACATCTATATTATTACCTTGTCCATTCTATATTCTTAAGTTTTGCCATATATATTGGTGCGAGTGAGTGAACGAGATGATAAACTACTTGTAGAGCATATGACTTCTAAATTTACTTGAAAAATAAAAAATTATAAACATCTCTATTAAGTGGCATAAGGGGTTATTTTGAACAAAAGTTTCAAAAGTAGCCTATAATGAATATATATATTTTTATAAAGGATTATTACCCCAGACAGGCTCTTAAAAGAAAAGTGATTTTGACCCCGAACTCCCCGAATAAAGAGAGTTCGCAAAAGATGAGATCTGAGATTTAAGTGGTAACGGCTGAACCCGACTATTTGTTTTTAACATAAAAGAACTATGATCGTTCAGGTAGGTTACTATTAAGTAGCTCTTAGCAACAATAAAACAAAGAAAAAAAACAACATGGCCAATAGAAGAATCAATGCTGATTTAATTAGTGTTTCAAAAATCCAAGGAGTAGGGTCCAATGACTCACTTTTTTCCCCAAAACACCCTGTAATGAATGAATATCTGGAAAATTCAAGTTCAACTAACTGAAAAAAACCCTTAAATATCGAAGTAGAACTACGTTACCTGCTATGGAGGAGGACTACAATGATTGGAATAGAGCTGGTCATTTGAAGCTCAAAATGCACAATAAGATGTATGCCCTAACAATCGCCAGAGAGGAGGAGAGGAGGAGGAAAAAAAGGAAGAAAGAAGAGTAAATGGGGGAGAAGAAGAACACGCCCTAAATTTTAAAACGATAATAACGTAGTCACTGACTGTGTCATTGTAATTTTTTTAAAAGTTCAATGCTGCAATTAATGATTATAACATTAACTTAAAAAAATCACAATGCCGTAGTCAATGACTGTGACATTAACTTAAAAAAAATTACAATGCCGCAGTCATTGACTATGGCATTGCTGATATGTATGTTGACGAGGCTAAGACACACTAGTTTGACCATTATTTTAATTTTCGACTTATTTTAGTATTTTTTTTTTAAATAAAGTATATATGTCAAAAACTCTCTATTCTTGGTCAACACATTTAAGAAGAAAGGTAACATATAGATTCAGGTGCTTAATGAAATCACCATATGGATTTTGCTAGTTTTGGACATGTTAATGGGTTCAGTTCGTATACCTCTACTTGTAGGAACTGTCAAACCAAAGGACACATGCTATACAAAAATATGAGTTATGTGCCATAGAGATTTCAAGAAAAATGATATATAAATACTACCCCCTTTGGCCCGTTTAAGTTCCCATAGGGCTATTGGAGGTTTATCTAGCTGTTAACTTTAAGACCATGTAAGATTAGTCCAAATGCATGTACGCTGACTCAGACACCCACGATTATTAAAAAAAAAATGGATCGCTCCCTTTGAGGTGACCTTGAAATTATGTATCTATGATTAAGATTAGGCCATCAATAAACTATAGAATTATGTAGATCACTCAATAACTGGTGCGACTAGACCCACCAAATCAGCACAACCCTGAATGATATAATGACCCACAAGGGACAATCTGCTATGAAAGAGGAACTTGAAGCCATGGAAAACAATGGTACTTGGCCCATCGTATCTTTATCTTTTGGAAAGAAATCCATTGAATAGTATTGATGGCACGATTTCTCGCTACAAAGCTCTATTGGAATATCAAATTTGATCAAGTTGTGGTCGATTACAAACTTGCCACATGGGGAGCATCCACATGGCCATGGAAAACTTGATTACAAACTTCATAAATCAATATATGGTATAAGACAAACATCACGACAATGGAATATCAAATTTACTCAAGTTGTGGTTGAATTAGGTTTTATTCGGTCTAAGGCCAATTATTCACTTTTTACCAAAGGTCATGGAGACCCCTTTGTAGCTCTTTTAGCATATGTCGATGAAATTATAGTTGCTAGTCCGAATGCTAGTCACGTCTCCAAAGTTTAGGGCTTTTTACACTAAAAATTCAAATTGAAAGAATTTGATAGTGCCTAAAAAATCAGTTTGCATAGGTTCAGGGCGCAGGCCCAGGGAACGAACTATCAGTAAAGCAGCAAAGCGGGTTATCAGTTCTCAGAGTAGAATTTAGCAGTGGGAGCCTCGTATGAGACCACCGCCCCATGATGACATCTGGTTACTCTAGGGTTGAACCTAGGGCTGAAGCTAAGCCCGGTGGCCAGAGCAGTGTGGGGATAATCATTATCCGCGGTTGGCCAGGCGTGAGAAAGGCCTCCGTCTCGTGATCAGATGCTCTACTCATTAAGGGAAGAAGGATCCTGCGGTCTGACTCCTAATTATTATTTAATATTCAATTGGCGATAAGGAAGAAGAGATTCCCTACTCAATTGGGAAGATGTTGTGTCGCCGTCTAACAAGGAAAGTCATTGTGTTCACCCACTATAAACAGACGATTCGGCGAAGAAGGTACGTAGAAACAGCCCAGTGATGGTTGATCTCTTTCATTTCGCTAAGAAAGCGACAGGATTCGGAGGGGCGGCTAGGCACACCCCGTAGGACCACCCACTTTGTTGCGGTCGCGGGGCCAGATCCCAGCCTATGCGAGGTTGCTGCCAAGTTATACATCGATCCGCCGGGGGTGTGGCGACTCGATGGCTCCCAGGCCGGCGCTCGATAGAAAAAACACCGTGGTTGGAGTCATATGTGGGAATGAGCGTTCTTTTCTGAATCCCAGTGACTGCAGTTCTTGATGGTATCGACTCGAAACATGAGTAGAAGCAATGCCAACCCCAGGGCCTTGAGACCAATGAGGCGGCGTGAATGATAGATAGCAGGCGATCTCGAGAGCCGCGCGCCGTAGCGATAGGATGGAGGCACTTTGTCTCGTCAATCAGCATCTGCGAAGGGAGTTGGCGGAACTCCTGAACGGTGCGGCGCCAGAGGCCTGGCGAAGCCCGCGTAGAGGCCCTTGATACCATTCCTGAGACGGCCAGCGGCTGGCGCCGAGGCGTTGACGGAGGAAAATCGGCTGGGCCAAGGCGTGATCCTACATGCCCGGAGATGAGTCGCGATGAGGATGTTTGGCGAGCGACGGAAGTGAGCGACCCCTTATCAAATGAGGGAAGAACGATCTTGGGAGGCGGCCCAGTTCGGGAAATTCAATGAAGCTTAGCCACATGAAGAAAGTTTGTGAAGGTTAAGCCGTCTCCATGGATGCCGCAGTACGTGAAGCGGAATCGTTAGCGGTCGAGTCTGCGCTTCCTCTCATGAAGTTCGAATGCCACGGATGAAGCTTTCGGCCAAGCGAAAGACCACAGTAGACCACCTCAGCCTATAAGAATCGGATCGGCGCCTCGGTACGAGACCGCGAGATCTGAGCCTTTGCCGCTGCGCTTAAAATTTGGAGCCTTGGCATGGTCAGCCAGGCTCCTTGACCTGAATCTCATCTTGAAGAACTCTCCATTGCCTTATTATTCACTTCGCCGGGCCAGGACATCTGGAAGCGAGCTACCACTGGCGTATAAATGAGGCCATAGAAAACACTGAGGTCTTACGTCCCGGAGGTTGACTCAGTCATTGAGGGTAGACATCGTAGATGAAAGTTAGCCATCACGCAACTATAGTCGGGTTAGGCCTCTGATCAAAGACCCTAATGTTCTCTATCTCGAAGAACCCTCGTGACATGGTAAGTGCTTCATGACGAGAGAAAAATACATCAACGACAGGAGGCCCTTATGTCTGAGTGGGGAGCTCTTCGGCGTGGAAGGAAGCGAGGATGAGAAAAGCGAGGCCCAGAAGCCGGGAGACTAAGGGCGGGACGGATCCGGAGGAGAGACGAGGAGAGACAAGATCAATCTCGAATAGAAGAGGTAGCGTCGGGGACCGCTTAGGTTGACCCGATCATTTGCTGTAGAGGTACCCTTTCGGCTGATTCACCCCCTGGCCCCGGCCTTGGTGTACCGAGTCTATATGGGGTGCGGCGTAGGGAATTTTTAAGGTGGTCGTCTCAGATGAATACGAACCCAGCAAAAAGAGACATGACCAAGTATTGTGAGTTTCACAGAGATCATGGGCACCAGACAGATGACTGTATTCAGTTAAAAAAAGAAATCGAATTCCTAATCCGACGTGGACATATCGGAACCAGGCACCTCCTCCGCAGCTCGTCGAAATTTGTAGTAGCGGCACCGACCCACAGGAGATCAATGTGATTTCCGGGGTTCGCGGTGGTGGGAATCGGTCGGCAGCTCCTACGTGGCTTAAAGATCAGGGAGGCAATGAGGTATACGTGTCAAGCTTCCCTCGGTTGAATACCACGCCTTCCGGAGCGCTGACACGGAAGAGCACATGACATCCCGTGATGACTACATTAGTGATAAGGGTCGACGTGGCTAACAAAAAAGTTCATAGGGTCCTGATCGACAACGGGAGCTCGGCCAAAATCATCTTCGCATCGGCATTTGACAAAATGGGCATTGGAAGGGAGAAGTTGGGCAGGTAAACTCCTTAAGAGTTCTCAGGAGAAAAATCTTACCCAGGGTTAAGTCTGGCCCCAGTACTCACTTTGGGGAGACCCGAAATTGCAGACCTGGCTTGATAAAATTCCTGTAGTGGAGACCCGATCGGCTTTATACAACATGTGCTGGGGCGGGCCTTCCCTCAATGCCATAAGGGCCATCCCTTCCACCTACCATATGGTTGTCAAATTCCCTACGGAGAATGGAGTAGGAATGGTTTGAGGAAACCAACGAGTAGCTAGGGAGTGCTACTTTGTGTCAATGAAACAAAAAAAGCGTTAGATGACATCCATGGATAGGCTCGACATGAGGACGGGTGGACACCCGAACTGACACCTTGGAAGAGCTTGAACTAGTGCGGCAACGACCCCGACGGAACACCTACTTTTACGCCAGATCAGGCCCGCGAGGATGTTAAGACCTCCTCATCGATTCTTAAAACAAGCGGGGCGTATTCGCACGATAGAGAGGACATGAGAGAATTATTGATTCACGAAAAAACTTATTTAAATTACATTAAGGTATATTGAGTTGCACATTCTTTTTAATAATTCATCAAATTAGATCTTATTTGTTTGAATCTTATAAAAACTTATAAATTCATTTTTCAAGTGTCCTAAGCAACCTCGGTGTTGAATGTGGCTATTATGTCATCACATGTATATAGAGGGAGATAATTAGAAAATCATATCATTTCAGCAGATGAAAGGTAGGTTATTAATACGTATGTGATTCATATAAGTAGTATTTTTATGGTTTTAGATTTTTTATGTCATGTTATTTAGTGCTCTTTTACGAGTAACATATATTTATGGGTTGGCAGAGAAAGCTTATAAACGAAGAGATCGACATTATGCGCGGATATTAGATCAAATTATACAAGGCTTCATTTGAAGAAATGTTATGGATGTTTGTTTATAAAACATTATTGAATATTTGTATGACAGTATTAGATATTTCAATTCAATATTTTTGGTATTTTTTTGGAATTGAAAGTATATGTTTGCATGACAGGATTGGATATTATACTACGTTTTGAAATATGTAGTATAAATGTTTATAGTAGACTACGTTTTTCAATAAAAAAGTAATCTTTTGTATAGTTGTAGATGTAGTTAAAAGTAAAAAAAAACGTAGTCTTTTGTACATAATAGACGTAGTTAAAAGTCGAAAAAATATAGTCTTTTGTACAGTTATAGACTACATTTTATGATAAAGCATTAGTCTAAATATGTTCTAAAGACTACGTTTTTTACTTCTAACTACCCAAAAACGTATCGGCTTGATGGGACTTTTAACTACGCTCACACTTTTAACTATATCACTCACCTAGACTACAGTTTAGAAAACGTAGTCTATATATAAAAGACTACGTTTTTTAGCCGTAGTCTAATTAAAATATTGTTGTTGTGAACACTTGAATTAAAAGAGGGTCGAGAAGTGACAACATGCTGAAATGAGTCTACAGTCTCTTGGTAGAGCTTTTCAGCTATGAACCTTCGGATAAACCGATCAACATCTACACACCTTCTCGAACATGCGAGCGGTCGAGGATCGAGAATTTCTATTTTCATCATCCCCAAATTGAGAGGTCTAACCCATTGGAATAATTGATTATCCTCTTCTTCACGAACTAATTTGAAATGTCAGTGTCGAAAGTAATTTTTTGAGTAGCTTGCTCGATCTACCTTGCATATTTCGTATTTTTAGTTTTCATGTTAGTAACAAAAAACTAATTGTTGGAGTAGGGTAAATTTGGCCAGGATTTCTTTATTTGTATGGATCAAACAAATGTCCTCGATTTCTCGCATCTTTGAAGATGATCTTTGTTTGGGAAAGAACCTTAAGGGCGAATTCCTCGATGTGGGGCGTGGTTTCCCGCCCATGAACCACCATTCCACTTTACCAATAAAGTACTAAAATTCAAATCTAATAATAACATGGTAATGGACTTTACTTTAAACTTTTAATGAAACAACACTCACTAGGAACCGTTAAATCTCTTGATGTGTGCTACTCGATCACGAATCCTTTTGGCATCTCGAAACATTATAAGTAGTGAATTCAAAATGAACTTGACAAATCGATATATGTGTAAATTAACAAAATAAATTTAATCAATTAATTAGAAGTATAGTCTATTAAGTATACCTCATTTCCAATATTACGAAGACTTCTGATAGTAGCATATAATTTTCCAAATGCTTTGCAAACTGACTTGGGTAGCTCGAGGTCCTCTTAACTCCACGTCATATTGAAATCTTGGATTAAGATAATATCTTTATAAAGTGATTTAGAATTAGCTGTATTTAAATGGTTTGAATAATATGCTTTAAAGTGATTGTGATATGGAATAGTTACTGCTGACGTGAAGAGGATGTTTGAGGGTTTTATCAGCGATGCGATGATGTTTTTGACCAATTCTTTGGCTTTGAGTGCATGTAACTTTTGCTTCATCATTCGAATAAACTCATACACAAATGGCATTGTTGGGACGATTTCGGAATCAACAATGCGAATAACTGTATATAGTGCCTCATAGATTGACATTAAGGTTAGAGACTTTCTCCCAATATTGATGATTAAACATGAGTCCTTGACCTCCGTCCAGGCGGTCGTCGACTAAGCTTATGAGGCTTCGTTTCATCACTAATATTATCTTCTTTAGTCGCTCTTTTTTAAAAAGATTTGCTAAAGTGATCATGTTACATTCACATAATCTTCTTGCATAACGACGCCGCAAATATCTCCTGCATGAGCCTTTCTCATTGTTGCAAGCAAGCGAAACAGCCGTGATTATAGATGAAGTTGGTGATCTTTCGTGCATTAGTAATCAAGTCGGAAACCTTTTCCTCAGTTGCGATATCTTGAAACTTAAATTAGGTCACGATCAATGTGCATGGAGTCGATATAAATTGTACTTTTCATTATGATTGTATTACAAATGTCGATCCATTATTCATGCAGATTTGCCTGACATTTGCTTCACCAACATTCTTTATCACGTCTTTCAACAGACCATAAATATATTTATTGTCTTTTATGTTATCCGATGCATCAACAAACTTAAGAAAAATTGTGCTCCCTTTACAATATACCATAAAATTAATGATACTTAATTTCGTGGGATCGGTCCATCCATCACATATAATTGTGCACCCATAGGTCTTCCATTTCTCCCTTTGGAGATTCACATAGTCGTCCATATCTTTATACTTCATATCTAAATATTTGTTTTTTATTTCATATGAAGATGGTGGCTCTATTCTATGCCTACAAAGCTTAAAAGAAATAATTATACTGGGCTTGCAACTATAATGTAAAGATAATAATCTTATTTTGAAATTGAAACGGATTTTCACATACCACCACAGGCACCAACAATCATGTTTTTGAAGTGGTGAGAGTTTGCTTTGTAAGGCGCAATACTCTTATATATGAAGAATTTACTGATTAATTGACTCATCGTTTCTTTAATTGCACCTCCTTTAAAGATATTTTTAACACTCTTCATTTCACAAGATTCAGATAATGATGGAACAAGAGGTGGTGATGATCAAATTGTCTCACACTTCAGATTTTTGCACGCCATTTGATAAGCCGATGTGATCACTGGAAGGCCACCTATCGCATTTATATAAATTGTAAATGTTTGTAACCCGCTTATAATATAATAATCAATTTAAGTTAAAAGATTTACCAATTTTTCTTTTCATTTCCTCATAAACCCTTCTTCTTATTTCCATGATTCCATTCACTACTAGACGCATCGACACGCCGCCCGATAGTCACCCGCTTCGTCAGTGGTTCACAAAGTGATACATATAAACATCATCATCTTCCTTCTCATTTTCCTCATCATCATCATCATCGACATCAAATAGATGTTTATGGCTACCACCCATCGCGGCCTCGTGAATTCAGACTCAAATTTCTTCAATATTCAAACTTTTGCTTTGGCTTTATTCCTTTCAACCAAAAGTTGTCTCATTTCTTTTTTAACTTCTGAGGCACATTGTGACACTTTTCGTTATTTGAGTGGGGATATGTATGATAAGGAATTTGAACCGAGTTATTCCGCCACTTTTAATGACCATACCACAAAAATTGCACATGGTGTCATTTATATTTCCTTCAATAGGTGCACAATATTTCAAAGCAGGATCACGACCTATAGTATTGCTTCTACTTCCACTATCCATCCTATAAAATTCAATAATTGTAATAAATTCATGTTCATAATCTTAATATAAATATAAAGTTGCATTAATTATAATAACTTAAAGAAAATGTATATTTCACAAATTTGACATTTCACAAATTTGTTAATTAATAATTAACAAATGTTTATATTTTATATATATAATCTTAATCTCAATATAAAGTTGCATTAATTATAACAACTTAAATAAAATGTATATTTCACAATTTGTTAATTAATAATTAACAAATTTTTATATTTTATATCCATAATCTTAATCTAAATATAAAATTGCATTAATTATCATAATTTAAAGAAAATGTATATTTGACAAATTTTGACATTTCACAAATTTTTTAATTAATAATTAACAAATTTTTATATTTTATAATAATAATCTTAATCTAAATATAAAATTGCATTAATTATCATACTCTCCTCCTCCTCCTAAAGAAATGTATATTTCACAAATTTTGACATTTCACAAATTTTGTTAATTAATAATTAACAAAATGTTATATTTTATATCCATAATCTTAATCTAAATATAAAATTGCATTAATTATCATAATTTATAGAAAATGTATATTCACAAATTTTGGATATTTTCACAAATTTGTTAATTAATACCAACAAATGTTTATTTTTGGATATCCATAATCTTAATATAAATATAAAGTTGCATTAATTATCATAATTTAAATAAAATGTATATTTTACAAATTTTGACATTTCACAAATTTGTTAATTAATAATTAACAAATTTTTATATTTTATAATCATAATCTTAATCTAAATATAAAATTGCATTAATTATCATAATTTAAAGAAAATGTATATTTCACAAATTTTGACATTTCACAAATTTGTTAATTAATAATTAACAAATTTTTATATCATATTCATAATCTCACCTAAATATAAAGTTGCATTAATTATCATAATTTAAAGAAAATGTATATTTAAAACATAAATATGCATAATATATGTTCATATTTCAAGCTTTTCATAATCTTAATCTAAATATAAACTAAAATTAAACCTTTGATTCAAATATAAATAAAATAAAATCTAATCTAAATATAAACAATCTAATATAAATATAAATCAAAATTAAATCGTCTAAATATAACTAATCTTAATCTAAATATAAACTTAATTTAATTACTAAATTGCAATAAATGTAAAAAAATTCACTCAATATGGAAACATACCTTAAGTTGCAGAAATTATGTAATGAATGGAAGACTTGAACACCAAAAATTGACAAAAATATTATTCTCCAATACTTTGCAAAAAATGAAAAATTGTTTGAGAGAGTTTGAGAGATAATGAATGAGTTTGATATGAAAACAAGTGATTTTATGGTTATTTATAGATTTTTTGGAGTCAAACTAGCTGTTTTTTGGTCAATAATCCTTTAAAAATGAATTATGGCCGTTTGATTTGATTTTGGATCAAATATGACCGTTAAATCTTGATATAGCCGTTATAAATCAATTTTGGCCATTAAATCAAGTCAAATATTCAAAATCCAATCGCCGAGAAAACAGCTGGTTCAATCAAAAGCCGGAACAACCGGGCCAGCCGATCAACACGACTGAATTCTCGCCGATCAGCCACTAGCCATTGAAAATTTTGAATTTTTGAGACAAAAGCTTAGCCTTCCACGTGTACCAAAACCACAGCCGTCGGATCAACAATTTAAAAAAATAAAATAAAATAACTGCAAACTAGCCGATACAGGCTGATATATCATCGATATATCGCCATGTATCGGGTTTTTTTTTTTGTTTTTTTTTTGTTTTGTTTTTAATTTTTTACAAACCTACATTTGTGTGTCGGATATATCGGTAAAAAAACGATATATCAGCAATATATCACCGATATTTACTGATATTTTCCCGATTTTTCGAATAAACGATTTTAATTTGCAAAAATCAACCCGACCCAACACCCGAAATATCGACGATATATCGTCGATATTTCGCGATTTTTTAATCCATGGCGGCAACCATATCAGAGCTCGAACTTCGGCAGGAAAAACCCTTAGGTATGGGTATTATTGGCCCATGATGCTCAAAGACGCCAGAAGATGCACAATCTGTTAAGAACATGCCAAGATCTCACATCTCCTAGCTGAGCCACTAACCTCGATCATAAGCCCTTGGCATTTTCAACAATGGGGATTAGACATACTTGGGCCCTTGCCCATTAGAAGAGGTCAATGCAAATTCGTCATTGTAGAAGTGTACTACTTCACCAAATGGGCAGTGAGGTAGGTTTAGCCAGCAAAGAATTCACCGAGCAAAGGTACCCAACTTCTCGTCATGGCCCATAATTGGCATTCGGATCCCAAAAGCACTGGTATCTAACAATGGAAAGCAGTTCGACAACCAAAAATTCAAAAACTTTTGCGCCGAGCTAGGAATCAAGAATTACTATTCGTCCCCAACTCATCCATAGTCCAACGGACAAGCATAAGTCACTACAAGAACTCTTAAGGCAGCATTGAAGACTAAGCTGGAAAACCTAAAGGGAAAATGGGTATAATACCTCCCCAAGGTACTATGGGCGTACAGAACTACACGCAAGTCTCGCAACTCGAGAAACTCGCTCACTCCGCATTCGCACCGAGGTGGCAGCCCCTGGCTGAGGTCGGGGCTCGAAATCACCCAGGTTGAGTTCGTAAATGTCGAGCACAACGAGGAGTCTCTCCGCTTAAACCTTGATCTCCTAGAGGAGAAGAGAGAGCAAGCTCTGAAACGCGTCGAGGACTACCAACGAAAAACAACAAGGTACTATGATCGAAGGTTAGGCCTAATAGTTTTAAGCCTGACAACCTAGTACTCAAGAAACTCCTGCCAGCAAGGAAAGACCCCACTCACGGGAAACTGGGACCCAACTAGGAGGGACCCTATATCGTATCACGGGTAATCCGTCATGGCAACTATGAACTCCAAACATAAGAGGGAAAGACCTTGCATCACTCCTGGAATGCCGAGCACCTCAAGTGGTTTTACCCATAAACCTCATATTGTATCTGTTAATAAAGCATAACAGTTCTACTTTCGTTCAAATAACTTTTCTTTTTGTTGTTTATTTACAGTCTGCCTACTCTCGTAAATCATAAAGAAATAACCAAGGAGCTGGGTTTATCGAAATCCACGAGGCTCAGTAAGGCCCGAAAGGTTACATGAAACATCAGACGAGTATACGTGTTTTCAAATTATTGTACTTTTATTACAGTTACTCCAGAAGATTACAATTAGCAAAACTGTTCTCTACAACTCATAATATTACAATCAGCAAAACTGCTTTCTACATCTCATAAAATTACAATCAGCAAACAACCATTAAAAACCCCATAAGAAAGAAAGAAAATAAAGACGAAAGCAGGGAGGAGATATGGAAGTGGGACTTACGCAGAACCGATCAAAGCATCATCATGTTCGAATCACGCCAAGGTAGGAATGGGAAAACGTATGGCAAGATAACACGGCACACCCGGGCGGAAGGCACGGCTTTATAAAGAAGCCCCGACACCTAGTGTCACGCGCAGCCGCTCTCGGGATTCTCCATAGACCGACATTAAAACTACGCACACTTTCCCAAGGGAACGAAGACGAAAGAGCCATGTAGGTCAATTCAATGAGAACCCCGTAGCTCAACGCCACATAGCTTAGTTCGACAAAGAGCAAGGAGCTCGATATTAAAGAGCCATGTAGCTCAGAGTCCGAAAGAGCCACGAAGCTTAGTTCTAAGAAGAGCCCAAAGAGGCTCGCAGTCGAAAGAGTCACGAAGCTCGCTTGATAAGAGCCTAGTAGCCTGTAGAGCCACGTAGAACTCAGCCTAGGATAAGAGCCAGGAGCTTGATACAAAAGCGGCTTCACGAGTCTCATAGGTCCGAAAGAGCCACGGCTCGGGCCGACAAGAGCCAAGCAGCCTGTAAGCCACGTAACCCGCCTCGGGGGACAAAAAGCGGCAGTCAAATACAGAGGCCACTAAGCCATGCAACCCAGTCCAAAAGAGCCCAGTAGCTCAAAGTCCGAAAGAGCCACAAAGCTCAATTTGGTAAGAGCCCAGTAGCTTAGTTCGTTAAGAGCCACAGAGCTCAGTTTGTTAAGAGCCAAGTAGCTCAGAGCCACGTAGCTCAGTTCGACAAGAGCCAGGAGCTCGGATATTAAAGAGCCACGTAGCTCATATTCCAAAAGAGCCACAAAGCTCAGTTCGATAAGAGCCAAGTAGCTTAGAGCCACGTAGCTCAGTTCGACAAGAGCAAGGAGCTTGATAATGTGAGAGCCACGCAGCAATGGCAGCTTAGCTTCTAAAAGGAGCCACGAGCCCGGGAGTCTGCGTTTCCAAGAGGCTCGGCTTCACAAGAGCCACGGCTCACTCCGGTAAGATTCGTAGCTCAATTCGCCAAGAGCCAAGTAGCTTAGCTTGTAAAGAGCCACGAGTTCGGGAGCAAGGCATGCAACAACCTCGCTTATTAAAAGAGCCGAATAGTCCTAAGCCACACACCCCAGCCAGAAGTAAGCATAGCAAAAAGACTAAGGTCCAAAGGGTATAAAGGCAAATATCCACACAAATCGACAAAAATCGTGGCTCAGACATGTAAACCAAGGCCCGTAGTCCTAAAGTTAACAAAATAAGCAGAAACTACAAGGAAAAGCCTAGACGTATGAATCAGAACTCTAAGCAGCCTAAACCTCCAAACCATGTACGTCAGAGGGTGAAGTACCAAATGATCGAGAGGCAGAGAGCTGCCTCCGCAAAGAATTCCCACCCTGTGGTTCACTAGTGGGAGAGGAACGTAGCCGAGGCATCCGAAAGCACCACGGGGTTCGTCTATCTTCAAAGTTCAGGATCGCCCGATTCTCCGGGCCCGTTGACTACCCGCCAACCCATGAATACGAGTAGATAATTGGCCATTCCACGCCACTCGTAAAAATCGCAAAGTCTCCTTGTACATGAGCTCTACCCACCGCAAACCCATATCCCGTCCCAAACAATTCAATATATGCAATATATATCCAATATATCCAATCACATGAGTAATACGCCACTGGGCCCATAACAATAATATGCATACCAACTATGATCCAACTATATATCCCATAGTTACAAGAGTTACAATATTCACTCTTAAACAATACATGACAAACTTTAAAGAAAGAGACATACGTGAAACACTCAACAAAGCCACACATTCCCACTAAAGACTCCTCACCCCCAGACGAACCGCCCTCGCACGCCCCGCACCAGAAAAGGGTGGTCCCACGACGCGAGCTAAAGCTCGCAGGAGAATCGCCTCTAAGCGAGCTACTCACCACCAGTGCCGCAGCAAGAATGTTCCAAAGTAAACACACATTCAAGCAAATGCATACGATCCTACTTATCTACATGACCAACTCGTATCCCTGAGTCCTCACTCGACTTCACACTCGCCTGCTTCTCAGGGATGAGAATTATTGTTTTATTAAAGGACAACCCCATGTGTATATATATATATATCAATTGGGCCATCTGACCATTGATATATTATTTGTTTGTGGATTAAGTCGATGAATATCAATTGGGCCGCCCGACTATTGATATTTTAAATTTGACCGCTCTCATAATAATGTTTTTAGACAACCCTCCGAACTCAAGTTTCACTCATCTCATGCACTCACTCATATAATCCTAGGGTGTCTCCAAGGATGGAAATATGTATGCGCTCCAATATTAATTTAATCACATGCAAATATATAAACATGATACTCGCATAAAAATTAAATCACACAAACATGTTGCTTATGTTATCATTCAAACATCAAAATTAGCTCTCTTGGGCTAATGTTCAAACACACATAATTCAATTGGTGCCAACCAAACACATAATTTCACGAAAATGTTTTCGGTGTCACTATCCCTATGAGCGGTAAAGCCTAGGGTTTCACGGTTCCAACACTGAATATAATCGGGTTCACCTTGTGAACCCGCGTTTCCATGGCCACTTCCGACTCAAATCAATCAATACATGATTAACACCAAAACACACAAATTTCACACCAACATCAGTGGGCGACCCGCGGGCTACTCGATTTTGTTTCAAAATTTTATATTAATTTGGTCCCGAGGTTTGGGACCCGATCAAGCGACCTAATGGCTGATCGACTGAGCATTGAAAAACCTAAAAATGGAATAAAACCCAAGTAGGGAGAGAAAATCCTACCTCGGAGTTTGAAAAAACTCCAAAATCACGAAACTACTTGCGAAGCCCTCTGCGTGAAGCGTTCTCCTCTTATGCGAAAGGTATCGTGAGTTGGATCTTGTGTATTTAAGAATGGATTTCTCTCTCTAAAATAATTCTCTCTAAAATGAAGCCACTGGATCTCAAAAATGGTTCCCACGTTTTTCTTTCCTTTGGTTTAATGAAGAATGTCACTATTTACAATTTCGTCTTTTAGTGACTTAAAGCAGTTCTATAATCTTTCGTTATGTCATCTTCTCAGTTTGATATTCTGGCACTATCTCGGCCGTCCATTTCCATCATTTCTCTACTCATACCACTTATAGCACATGATACGTGTTATATGTGATTTTCGTCGCATCGAAAATAGTTTTACGGCCGAGAAACGCGATCTTGCCAGCTTGATGTCGACTCCGTATCTTGGAGATATTACGAAATTTTACGTGCTAACTAGATTTGAGCGATTCAACGGTAAATACGTTTCGGTCATCGCAGAGATCTAGGAATTAATTCTGATTTTTAGCCGAAATTATAATTTTGTAATTAAAATTACCATTTTGCCCTTTTTCCAGAAATTGGAATTTCTCGGGTCTTACATTCTCCCCTCCTTAAAAGGAATTTCATCCCGAAATTCAGGACAATCACAATCATGCACATGCATATGCTCTACCATGCATGTAAGCAGGTCATTTAAATTTTAAACGACTAAACCACGTACCTTAAATCCCTAAGCAAGAAGGGATAGGTGGCACTTATCGTGTCACTCGCGCTCCCCGTTGACTCCTCCCACTTCACGATTACCGCCATAACACTCTCACTAGCGCCACGGTCTTGCGTCGCAAAATCGATCCGCGACTGCAAAGTAACGCTAGTCTCTCCTCAAGGTCCATCGGTGTCAACCTCAATCGTCTGATCCACCACATGGTTTGGATCCCAGGTATATTTTCGAGCATGGAGCGTAAACAGCATCGTGGGCCTTTGCGTCTTGGCGATGCTTATTTAACGGTATGCAGCGGTGCCTATCCTCTTAAGTATCTCGAAAGGTTCAATAAATCTGGAATGGCTTCCGGGTGCTTAGAGACGACCACTCCCTCTTAGGCATCTGCCTTGAAGGTGGTCTGACCTCGAACTTTAAGGGTCGACGTCGTACATCCGCGTAACTCTTCTGCTTGGGCTACGGAGTCGTGAGAGAGGCCATTTGTCTATCGAAGCTCACCTTCTCTAAGGTGTCTAATCGAGATCGGGACCGGTGATGGGCTCTCTCCCACCTCGAGTCGACATAACGGTGATCTACATGGCCTCCCATATAATGCCTCATATGGTGCCATTCGTATACTCGCATGATAACTATTGTTGTAGGCGAATTCCACTAAGGGCAATTAATCTTCTACCCTTATGATCAAAGGCACGTACTGTGGCTATGTCCTACAACTACATTATGTAATCCATCTGACACGTAACCCTACCTGACGCACTTGGTGTGTAAACAGCGACCTTCAGTCGCATCCTTTGACAATCCAATGGATGGAATCGACTGATCCGTATCATAGACCAGCATCTATATACCAAGGCCTTGCCGACTCACCAACACCCGATTCAATTTCCCGATGGGGGTATCAAAACCGCAAGTGCTCTCGACTCACATCACTCAACTCTAGTTCGTGATACTTGGCCAGTGTTTTCATTTCGGGCAACATAATTCTTGACTTACACTTCGAGCACCATTTACATTCACCGCAGAAGTCGGGATATCTCCACAGGTCTCTTACACCTTTGAGAAATTCGAGGTATCTCCCGGTCTCTTACACCCCTAACTCTAGGATTCTCACCTTAGAGGATTCTGACCCCCTGCTGCGCACACTTGACACACTCTAATTACTCTTCATTTCTTGGATCAGACTATAGTCTTCATTGGACAGTGAGATCTAAGACAAACTGACCCACACTCACTAAGAGTGTGGTGAATGACAATACCCCCGCGCCGCACACGGGCTCGGCGTGAGAGGTTACTTTGCCTGAGACGCAATAATCTTACTTTGTGACGACCAATCCAGGTTCCACCATGAAGCGAATCGAGAGATCTCTCACTCATGATGACCTAGTAAATTCGCTCTCACCACAACATCTATGCTTGGCTTCTCACAAGGCCTTAACCTCTAAGCCCAAAATCGATGTCGTGTCAAGTATGACAACCCAGGCCAAGGTCTCAATTGCGGCGACTGGTGAGTCGACTCATCCATGTCTGGCACGGCAGCCGAAACAACCAATATACACCACCACTGAACCATAAAACCCCTTTGCGCCAACTCTGATCGTCACGACTTTGACCCACACTTTGGCCCCTTTGGCGTCTGTGTTGAAGTCTGCTTGTATAGCCTTTTCCCAGCGAAACTCGACCGTGATACTAGGGTGTGGAGGAATAATTTATATACACTCTGTCCACCGAAATTTAACTAGGAGCGCATTACATCCCAAAGTCTTAGGATCCTTGTCTACAGGGGTAATCCCGTCCTCATGCTCAATCTTGGCTAGTCCACAGCGGTGTGAAGCGAGAAGTCATACGCCTCTTCCCGAACTAGGAGAAAGCTGATCCTCCCTCTTGCTACCAACACCCGTATCCAGGAGTGTTCCATGTATCCTCGATTTCTCTACATGGTCGAAATTTGACCATGGAGTCATGTCCCATAGGTGAAATCATAATCACACTTGAATGGACTTATTTATTCTCGAATCTCTGTAATATCCGGTAATCCCGAAACTTCGTATCTCGAAGATTGACATTGGTCTCGACTCGTCGGCTACTTTCCCGACGCCTGCAGGTCGGCCGACCTTTCTTAATGATGACACCACGTGTCCCAAAAATCTCAACTCAGTAAGCTAAAACCGCGCCTCTTGAACTTGTCGTCTGGCTTGATGGTTTCTGACAAGCGTAAAACAATCCTCGAGTGATACTCATGCTCCACTGCAGGCGGAGTAGATCAAGATGTCATCCCACGAGAGACTCACGACAAGCGATCCCCAGATAGGGTTGGAATATATCACATGCATGAGATTATGAATGCGGCGGCGCGTGCGTCCAATCAGAAGGGCATCTGATGAAACTCAAAGTGCCTTTAACGTGTCCTAAAGCGGCTGTTTAGGGATATCTGTCCTAACCCTCGGTGATGGTAACGGTCGCGAAGGTCACATCTTGGAGTAGACTCGCTCCTCTCAACTGATCAAACAAGTCATCGATCCTCGGTAATGGGTACCGATTCTTGATCGTAACCCCGTTCAATAGCTCCTGTAACTGGACTATGAGTTCCTGCAACTCAACCGATGTCATCTCTATGCCGAGTCATAGAGATGGGTGAAATACCCGAGGTGTGGCTCGATCTGAGTCCTCTTGCCTCAGTTGAGGTAGTCTAGGTAGCTCATCTGGAAAAACATCCACATATTCGCATACTACTGGAGGTAGATCTAAGTCTTGTCTCTCCTCGTCCTCCAGGGTAAGGCTCGCTAGCCAATCACGCTAGCGTCACGACACTTGGACTAAGTATCTTTATGCAGAGCGAAATGTCATCTTGTCTCCACGAAACACCACACGAGTCGCATCCTGGCGTGTAGGTGGTAACCCTCTTACGCTCCTGATCGATAACAACCACGTAGCATCGACCAATCCATCCCGGGATGACATCGAACTCGACATGTCCATGATCCTCAAGTCCTTTGTAAGTAAGTCCCAGAGATCTCTCCATTTCGCAACCTCGACTATATCATCCTGATACCAAGCTCTAATCCGCAGGGATAACTCACATACAAAGGCTCATTTAAGGTCTCAAGAGGTCCTTGCCCATTTCCATCATATTTGGGCCTCATTCTCTAGCTATAACGCAGCTAGTCTAATCCTGGTCGTGTCAGAGGTAATCTCCATGGCCTCTAACACCTTCTCGATCTGCATGAACCAATGGTCGGCCACAGTGGATCTCCTCCCCACAGCAGATGTATTTGAGAGGATGATGCGTCTTTAAACCTCTACGGGGGGTTACTAGAGGATCTCCACGACTACTGTATGCTAGCCTGTGCAATAGCAGCCTCTGCAACACCTACGGCCTTTACAAAGGCCCGCTGATCAAATGCCGGCGTCTGGTCAATTGTCGGTGGTGCTTGACCAGTGCCCCGTGGACGTCCTCTACGTCATCGTCCTCTATAAGCCATTTACACAATTAATATGGCAACAATAATCATTTAATTTTCAATTCAGTCTAACTAGTAATGCAGATGCTGATTACTAATAGACTTGACAACCATGAACTAACCCGTTCATTTTTTCTAAGTGGTATTAAATTCCAATACTTTCGATTTATTTATTCCGATAAGGTTCTAAGTTCTCTTGTTCATTCCGGTATCAAATCCACTAAGGTTATAGTTCCTAACCTTAGCATTCACCATTTTCCTATACACATTACACCATGCATATAGTTTCCCTCTGCCCAACAATAGCGCCAATCACAAATTTCCAATGGTAGTTAAATACAATCTGATATCTCTAAGGCATAAGCACGGCCAGAGACACTAATCATACACATAAATCAGTGTATATACACATTGTCCTTGCATTTGGTAATGCGAAATGATCAATTTACATTTAAAATATTGTTTTCAACAAAATTTTATTTTCAAAAAATTTATTTTGAAAATTTTTATTTTCAAAAATTTTATCAAATTTTATTTGATTTTATTTTATTTTAATTAAATTTAAATTTTAGCATTTATTTATTTATTTTAAGATTTATTTTACAATGAGCAGTGTTCATTTGGTATTTCAGGAAAATCTGAAATTCGAAAAACAGTTGAAAACCTAAGCCGGATACCGCGAGCACCCGGTAGCCAACGAGCACGCCAGTGCGCCTTGGCGTATGGTAGCTGCGCTGGCGCGATATCATGGCGAACTGGCGGGTATCATTAAGCGAAACTACGTCGTCATCATGACCCCAAAGCATTTGTGTCGTAGCCCTTGGCGCCGTATCGTAGCGTGTGACGCTTGCGCGCCATGCCCGCCCCCCTGCGCGCCTCGCGCATGCGATATCGTGGCCTTTAGCGGCGAATTATCGTGGCGGCGGTTGCGCCTGGCGAGCGTATCGCGATCCACCGTGCCACGCCCAGCCAGACCAGCCACCTCAGTCACGATACAATTTTTGTATCGTGACACTGCCTTCCCCAGCCTGCAATACCCCTCAAACCTTGCAATACAAATCCGCCTATTGCAATATACTCTGCCCAGCTGCCAGCCTGCAATACAATAGTTGTATTGCAATACAATTTCCCAGCAACCCACTGCCCATGTTGCAATACAATACCCCACTGCTCACCTACTGCAATACAAACCTAGTATTGCAATACAATCCACCTCTCACAATACGATTTGGGCAGTAGCCCTTCCAAATTTCTGCACCAAACTTTTTTTTTTTTTTTTTTATTTTATATTTTTCATTTATTTCTAGCGGGTTTGGAAAAATCACCACAAAATCATTTTTTTAATTTTCCATAATACTCAAATAAATTTATAAAAATTTATTTTTATTTTTCTCCATTTCCTTCAATTTTTCAATTTGTAAAATCTTAGAAAATTATTTTCTCATCTTCTTAACCGAATAAATTTATAAATTTTATTTTCAATTTTTTCAGTTTTCCCTTTGAAAAATTTTCTCCACTCAAATAAATTTATAAAAATTTATTTTTTCGAATTCTTCCAATCCTCATCAAATAAATTTATAAAAATTTATTTTTCTTCACTTTCAATTCCAGGTTTTGTACCTTTGTACCACTTTCGAAAATGTTTCTACATTCATGTGCTAATCACCAAGCACACATATATTCCTGACACATAAAACATGGCATACACACCATCATACAATAATTCACCAAATCACCTAAAACACATCAACACATGCATGTAGTGTCCTAGTTTTGTCAGTGATTTTAAGGTAATCTATTTTTGTAGAGCGTCGACAGCGCCTAGTGGTGATGCCCTCGCTCAAACTAAGGCTAAGCCCCAAATCCTCGATCTATAGGTTTCCGTACATACTCCACATCGAAACCACCTAGTGATGGATACCCGACAGAGCTCTAGGTATTCGTATACCTAAAGCTCGATACCAAAGCGTGGCGCCCACGATTCGGGGTCCGTTGACTACGAATCAGCTTGTGGAATACTAGTAGATGTCGGGTTGCAGCGCCACTTGGCAATCGGGGCGAGTCTCAGCACAATACGGGGCTCTACCCGATTACAAACACCGCATATCCTGTCCCCGAAGCGATTCAATATGCAATATATATCCAATATATCGATCACATGAGTAATCACGGCCACTTGGGCCCATAAACAATACTTCGATATGCATACCAATTATGAATCGACTATATCCCATAGTTCTGAGAGTTACAATATTTTCACTCTTAAGCGATACATGTATTAAACTTAAAGTTCTAATACATGTAAACATCATAAAAACCACATTAAACTTTCTTAGCACTCGGCCTCTAGGGCCAGGCAGATGCTCTCGCACGCTCACTTGTACTGTAAAGGGGTCCCACGGCGGGAGCAGGCTAAAGCTCGATGGGAGAATGTCGCCACCCAAGTGGGCTACTCACCACAGTGCGGTCTGATGTTCCAAAGTAAACACACATTCAAGCGAATCGTGATCTGCTTGAATGTCTACATGGCCGACTCGGATCACAGAGTCATCGTGAGCTCTCTCTCGATACATGATTAACACCCAGAAACACATTTCACACCAACATCAGCGAGTGGAAGGCTGATCAGCTCTATTTATTCAAATTACATGTGTCGGTCCCAGATTTGGGGCCGTCCAACAACCACAATGGCCTCAATCGACTCAAACATTCGAAAAACACTAAAAATGGGAATAAAACCCAAGTAGAGAGAAAATCCTACCTCAAGGAGTTTGAAGAAACTCCCAAAATCACGAGTACCCTAGCGAAGCCCTCTGCAGTGTAGAAGCCGGTTCTCCTCTTGTGCGAAGGTATCGACGGTTGGATCTTGTGTATTTAGAGATAAGTTTACTCTCTCTAAAGAATTCTCTCAAATGAAGCCACTTGGATCTGAATGGATTCGCGTTTTTCTTTCCTTTGGTTTAATGAAGAAGGTCACTATTTACAATTTCGTCTTTTAGTGACTTAAAACAATTCCTATAATGCCCATTATGTCCCTCTTTTCTCAGATTTGATATTCGGCACTATCTCGGCCGTCCATTTTCATCATTTCTCTACTCATACCACTTATGGCACATGAGTACGTGTTATATGTGACTTTAAGTAACATCAATCGTTTCTTGCACCGAAGCAACGATGCCTCGAAAGAAACGATGTCGACTCAGGTGTCTCGGAATATTACGAAATTTACGTGCTAACTAGATTTCGTGAGACGATTCCAACGGTGAAATCTGTTTCATCATCCGAGATTTAGAGAATTAATTACGAATTTTTAACCGAAATTACAATTTTGTAATCAAAATTACCATTTTGCCCTTTTTCAAGAATTTGGAATTTCTCGGGTCTTACAAAGTCAGATTCTTCCGCCTCCCCCTCAGCAGGAACTTGGAAGTTGAAATCCAAACCTGGGAAAACCTTAGTAGCCTTGCGACGAAAAGCAAGCCACCCGGAGGCCCACAAGGTACAGGCCTCGTCTCTTAACTCGGCGATCACCCCTTCTTTCTAACTAACCAAGGTCTCTTACCTCTTAAGATTTCCACAAAGCACATGGCATTCCTCAGTTAAACGCTCCACGAAGCTCACTACCTCATAAGCCTCTTGGCTGACCCGGCTTAGTGTCGTGGTTTTGATGCGCAGCTCGTCCCGGACTATGTGTAGCTCATCCCTGGCCACTTGCAGCTCGTCCCTGACCGCCTGCAGCTCATCCTTGGCAACCCTCAGCTCACCCCCGAGCCTTCTTTTCTTTATCTTCAGCCCGTGCTTTCGCGGTCGTGGTGTGCTTCAAGTTCGATTCATACTTCACGGTATCATCGGCAAAGCGCTACATTTGAGCTCGAACGTCGGCGTTCTCGGAGGTTTTGGAGGCGATCTTGGCTTTACTCGCTTTCACTACTTTAACATATCCCTCGGCAAGGGTGGCCCTCCTCGCCAGGATCTTGATATAGGTAGCCATCTGCAAAAACGAGATAAAATTGACAGATAGTTTGGAGCAACGATGGAACGAACAAATAAAGGCGTCCGGACATACGGTGGCCTCTCCTTGAAGCGATAGGGCTAGAACCTCCTCAACGGGCATGACATCCTCCCTCTTCAGGTCAGAGTCCCGTAGGACAGACAATATAGCCCTGGCGGCGAGCTCTGCACTCTCGAGCAGCGAGTCCTCATCCCTCTTAGGACCAAGATGCTTCCTCCCCTCGCCCTCAGATGCCCCGGAAGGAAGCTCGGCGGTTTTCGCCAAGGGGCTCTGAACATATATAGGCAGGATATCTAAAGGAGGCTCGGCGGTCCTCCCGGGAGGACTCTTGGCTGTCGCGACACGGGGAGAATGGAGCTATGGACTTGTCACCTTTGACACCTTGAGGCGGGTAAGTTTTGCGGTACCTCTCTCCAGGGTTTGCCTGGTGGTCCTTGCTCCTGAGTAGGCGATGGCGGGGAACACCCGAGCCCGGGACTTTGCCTCGGCGGGTGTGGCTGCTCGGAGGCGGCCGAGGCTGCGCTTGGTGCTTCTTTTCTTCTTCACCAAAAATTCAACTCGGGCTTGAAGCTCTTCCCGAGAAGGCTTCATGACAGAAGATTAAGGTGGCCTTGAAGTAGAAGGTCGAGAGGATTTCGCACCTGATGGCTCGGAAGGTCGAAAAGGCTTCACACCGGAAGGCCCGTGAATATCTAATCTAATTAGCTCATAGTACGCCCGTGGGAGAAACTTGGCCAACTACCGCTTCACCTCTTTATCCTCATAACTGAGGTCGGGACGGATGCCAGAGGCAAACCTGACCAAAGCAGTTTAAAACGCCTCATAACTGTAAGCTAGCTGACTAGCACGGATGGAAACTCCACCTTGATTATACAGGGCGGAGTCCATACTATCGAAATGCCAAGCATATCCTCTAGGTCAGCAGAGTTGTACTCCCAATTGTGACCCCTGATAAAGAAGTAACGCTCCTTCCAATGTTTGTGGGAGGATGGAAGATTATAAATGATTAGGCTGGCATTGAACCGTTTGGAAATGTCTGAAGCCCTGCGACCTCTTTCACACTAAGAGATTAACACGAGGGCTATCTTTGGGAAGCAGGGGCCTTTATCCACCAAAACGACCAGAAGGCAAACCAAAACACCCCATAAATTGGGAGAAAGTTGGGACGGGCAAACGTTGAAGTGTTGTAAGACGTTATTAAAAAAAGGGTGTAGGGGAAAGCGGAGACCATTCTCAAAGGCCGCTTCAAAAAAGCAGACCATCTTGGGAACCTGGACAATGTAGAAGGTGAGAAGATCGGGGCACCAGACTTGAACGCCAAGAAGGGGTCTATAGCGGGTAATGAAGGTTTGTTCATAAAGGGGCTCGACCCAACTAGGACCCATAGCGTCCGCATACTTCACGACAACCCTCAAATATTCGGAACCACTAGGGTACCTAATCTCACAAACCTTTCCCTTGCCTTTGCCAGGAGGGGATGGATGACCCACAGGAGGGGCTATATCGACCACAGCCTTGACAAGACCTCACCGGATCCATCGCGGTCAGTCTTGGCTTCGGGCCTCAGTGAGAGCCTTCCTCCTATCATACCCGGAAGGGCGATTGGGCTCGGAGGGTGCATGATGGCGAGTATAAGAAAAGACAAACAATGACCACCAGGGACCCACGAAATCCATAACAGGAAAAGGTAAACAAGGGTAGAAAAAGAAAGACGTACCAAACTAGGGAAGAAAACAAAAGAGACGACCCCGAGTGAGATAGAACGACGAAAACCACCAAGAGCAGTCTTGAACAACAATCAGAGAAGATTTGAGAAAGAACAATCCGAAGACCACTGAGAAAAAGGTTTGAGGAACAAGGGAATACGGTTCAATTGGGCGTGGGGTGCTTCTAAAAACACTGGAAACGTCAGCCGAAATGGGCGTAAAAATCCAGAAAAGCCATCATTATCGCGATGTGATTGACGACGACAAGCCTAGACCAACAAACCCTGTTCGTCCACATGGAATCCGTCGCTCGATTCAAGAAACGATTCATCCCTTGCCCAAGCTCACTTCGACCAAGGGTTGGGGGCAACTGATAGTGCCTAACAAATTAGTTTGCATAGGCCCAGGACGCAAGCCCAGGGAACGAATCATTAGTAAAGCCTAAAGCGGGTTATGCGTCCTCCGTAGGGCTGACAGTAGAGCCTCATGTAGGGAACCCGACCCATGATGACGTCTTGGTTACTCTTAAGGCGCGAGCCTAGGGTTGAAACTAAGCCCGGTGGGCCGAATAGGTGACGGGGATAATCCGCTGTCCACCATTTGTGGCGTGAGAAAGGAAAGCACTCCATCTTCATGATCCGATATCTACTAATTGAGGGAAGAAACCTCCCTAATTATCATTTAATATTCGGTTGACGATAAAGAATAAGAGATTACATACCAAATTGGGAAGATGTCGTGTCATTTGTGTAACGAAAGTCGTTGTGATACTTTATTTATAAATCTTAGAGTAGTTATAAAGAAGGTGCGAAACAACGCCATCAATAGTTGATATATTTCCTTTTCATAAGAAATAAATTGACTCCCAGGCCTTCGGAGCGACGGCCTTTGTCGGACCTTCGGTCTGGTCGGACCGTCGTTTTATGCGCGAGGTTACGGGTTATCACATTGATCAGGCAGACGGGCCAAATACAGCGACTCCAAAAGCTCCATCCCAACATTGATAGAAAAAGCACCATCATAATTAGTACCACACAAATATTTTTAGAATTGAAAATTGCTCGGTTCTAATACCAGTATAGTAGTTTGCCGACGATAATACACTTTGAAGCTTCTCGAGGATTTTGGCTTCCTTGACTCTAAACTTAGTCCACTCCCATGCCTTTAAGCTGACACTGGTGACTTTATGATGTCATCCTTTTGAATCCACGAGAGAGAGAGAGAGAGAGAGAGAGAGTCTTTTATTTTCAGATTCATATTCCTTACAACCACAAGCTATCTCTTTGACGTTGACTGGGCCACTTGCTCTAATTCCCCATGCTCTAACATTGGCTTCTACACTTTTCTTGGTGATTCTATCATTTTTTGGAAGTCTAACAAGAAGCACTTTTCATCTTTCGAACTAGAATATAAAAAACATTATAAATGAAATAATAATCCGTTTATATTTTATAAAAAATACCCCTTGATTCAGATTTTTAAAACACTTCTTGTTATCTGAATTTAATATATATATTTTTTATGTTATTTATGTTTTTTCAAAACAAAAAACAACTATAAATTAAATTAAACATGTTTTTCTATTTTTTCATGTTTTTTTTGTTTTCAATAATATAAAGCAGTTTTAAAAAAACATAAATTAATAAAATACTTAGGACTTGTTTGATTCATGTTTTTTTTAAATATTATTAACAACAAATTTTAAAAACATAAAAAACATAAAAAAATATGTTATCTAAAAACTCTTAGTCGTTATTTAATTTTAGTGTTTTTTATATTAAAAAAAAATTGAAGACAAAACATATTTATGTTTTTCTTATTTTTGAAAACAGAAAACAAATTTAAAAAATAGAAACAAAACAGGCATTAACATTCGTCGCTATCGCACCACCTAGGCACCTACCAATGGTAAACCAACAAACATTAACCCTTGAAAGGGGAAAAAGATAAAAAACCTTAATTATATGATGAATTCAGGCACGCGTATGTCACGTGCTATTATTCAGCCGAGTGGAACCAGAATTGCCAGAACGATCAAATTTAACGTCCCAGGAAATTGGGGGGGTCTCTCTTGTTTTCTCGAGAAAAATTGGAGAAACCCAAAAGCTTCCATACTCTAACCCTAGATTCTACCAACGGTTTATCGTGGCGCAATTCTACAATCGGAACGATATCTATAGAAGCTGTGGTTGAGAGAAATGGGACAGCCATCGGTGCCACCGCCGCTAACACCGCCGGCGCCACCGCAGATGGGAGGCGGAGCCAGTGGGGGATGCCAAGTCCGGTGCGCGGGATGCCGGATGATCTTAACGGTGGGAGCAGGGCTCACGGAGTTCGTTTGCCCTACGTGCCAATTGCCGCAGATGTTGCCGCCGGAGCTGGTGAGCAGAACCCACCTCCCGCCTGTTCCGGCTCACGGCATCGATCCTACCAAGATCCAGCTTCCCTGCGCTCACTGCAAGGCGATACTCAATGTTCCACATGGTCTCTCTAGGTTTGCATGTCCGCAGTGTGGGATTGACCTCGCCGTGGATGTTTCTAAGCTCAAGCAGTTCTTTCCTCCACGCCTGCCTCCCGAGGAAGTGAATGAGGTCTCCGACACTTTCCTTCTCTGTTTAATTTGTTGAATTTGGAAATCGCTTGTCTTTCTGTTTGGTTGCCTCATAGGAAATGAGATACAATTTAGAATTATGGTTTAGGTCTACTAAATTTTGCATCTCCTGCCATGGAATTTATTAGCAACATTGTGCAAAAGCAATGCCAATTGAGTCTTAGCTGGTGTTTTTGGTGATTTGGTGTTGGCTATTTATTGCTGTCATAAATTGATTATGTAACAGAATGAAGGTTGACTAGTGTCTAATGGTGCTAAGGAAGAGCTTGGAGAAAGCTTAATGCGGAAGCCTTCCATAGATAGTTTCCTGCCTAAATCTTCTTCTCGAACGTAGTCGCATTTTATGAGGCTTAAGAGGGAAGATGGATATGAGCCGCCTAAAATCAAGAAATACCATCTTGTAAAAGTAAAAATGAAAATGAAAGGTCCTTGGTCAATTGATGGACTGTGAATAAAATAGTTGAATTTATATGCATTCATAAAGGGTGGCAAGCATTAACTGATGCTTTTATTCATTGACTTGATTAGAATTACATGGTAAATGATTTTGGGACATGGCTGTAGTTAAACCAGTCCAATATATTAATGAGTTTGGATATACTCATTCAACTAGTGTACATACCCTTGAAAATGAAATAAAAAAAGAAGAAAGAACTTACATTAAAGCCTAGATTGTTGTTTTCTAGTTCAAATGTCACTTGTCTCATAATATATATTTTTTGATAAATATGTCACTTGTCTCATAATGACAGTAATAAGACTGAATGGAATGGTTTGATGTGTACATGAAACTTTGGTAAACCTCATCTACTCCTAGTAAAAATACTAAAGTCAAATACTCCCCAGAAGAATAGCCTTAAGCATATAATCTTCGTTATTAATATTCTCTTTCCTCCACTTTTATAGTATCAAAGGCTATCTTAGATAGCTTGATCAAGTGAAGATCTTTTTACCATCCATCCTAGTCGTATTCCTAAAGAACTTTGGTTTCTTGCATTTGTGTCCCCTCTTATATTTCTTCTCTCCTTATATTATACTTGTATAAGGTGATTTCCTTGTGCATATGAATGTCTCAATCATTCTTTTTGTATAATTTCATAGGGTGGGTGAGTGTCTATATAGGTTATTGCTCAATGTATAAGTTAGACTTCATTGATTGATGGAGCTCTAAGTAAAGGGGGAGTATTGTTAATTGCCTTTCTTTGCTTTGTTTGGCCTTTTGTCTATATAGGTTATAATGATTAGTACTTGTAATCAAAATAGGTTATTATAATTTTAGTACATTTTGGATTTCTTAGAGAAACCTATAAATAAAGGTCAATTGATGTAAATCTAGACAGATTTTGATGAGTAATAATATTTCGTTTTCATTGCAATATTTGCAATCTTTAGTGGCGAGACTCCATTGATTTTCTTATAGGTGAGACTCTTAAAAGGCCTTAGTGAGATTCTAAGGTTTCTATCCATTACCTTTGGATGCCATTCTTCCCTTTTTTTGTTGTTTATTTTCTCTGCCATAAATTTTTATCAATATATTTAAATTTTATCCCTTGTTCTTCTCCATAAATCCTAAGAAAAAGAAACCTAGTCCAACTACTCTTAGTGTAGGCAACCTTTCTAGGGTTGTCCTACATCACATCTTTATATATAAAAAAGCTATTTGGTTGTAACTTTGTAGTTTAGCTTGGTTAGTGGGGTCATTGGTAGTATGATTATTTGATTAGGAATATTTTACATTTTTGACATGAACTGTTGGTTTGTTTGTTTTTTTCCCAATAAAACACAACCTTCAATTAAAATGCCAAAAGAAGGGGTGCACCTAAAGTATGTAGGCTTATTCAAAAAACATGAAAAGCTCTGAGAAGTAGAAACAAGAAGCCTAGTCAAGACCAAGCTGGTTAGACAGCAAAACACCCAGCATATTCATAGAAAAAAGGACAATCCATGCCCAAAAACTTCGTAGCCCACCCAACAAGTGCTCTATGAAAAAGGATCCTCAAGCTATGGTATGATATTTCTTCATCCTTTAATGTCCTTCAACTGCGCTTTTGATATGAATTGGAGGAAGAATTGAGAATTTATGGGGATTATATGAGATTTTTATTCAAGAAAGGTGTTTCTAGCATTAGAGAGGCTAGTCTCTCCCAAAACAAAAAATATTCCAGCAATTCGATAACCCTAACCCACTCTGCTCTGCACAATAAAACTATCTCCCCACAACTAACCAAAGAGGGAAAACCCCAAAAACCCCCCAAGCAACAAAAAGGAAGAAGGAGAAACGCAAGGGCTAAAGTGACACCAAATTGGGTGTGTCGCTCACGTGGTTCTGCGCCTAGCATAGGTGAAATGGATTTGTGGCTTAACAATACTCCCCCCTAAGCGTTCACCTTGTCCCTTAGGTGAAAGGTCGGAAATTGGGAGTTGAGTAGATGAAAATCCTCCTAGGTTGCTTCAAAGAAGGGAAGATTTTTTCCATTTGATGAGGACTTCCAAATCTCTAGGGCCTCCCTTTTGCTGTTGATGAACCCTCAATAGGGTTTTTGGTTCCACAATTAATTCTAAGTCTTTGTTAAGTTGCGGTGGTAGCAGGGAAGAGGAATGAGATGCTCCCTTCACCCTCCTCAGCTGAGATATGTGGAAGATCGGATGGATAGAAGAGCTGGGAGGTAACTCCAGCCTATAAGCAACTGCCCCAATGTGCTCCATCACCTTGTAAGGACCATAAAAGCAAGCTGCCAATTTTTGGTTGGAGTGAGAAACTAAAGATTTTTGCCTATATGGTCGAAGCTTCAAAAACACATTGTCCCCCCACTAGAAACTCATCCTCCTTGCGCTTAGTGTCAACATATTTTTTCATTCTTTGTTGAGGACCCAGCAAGTGCATGCACAGGTCGTTAAGCACAACATCAACTCTCAGCTTGTCCCAGTCTCGCCGTTGCGGAAGTAACAAGGAGCCGCACTCTACCCAATCTGGTTGGCGGGAGAGAGCATCGGCTGCACGGTTCAACTAGCCAGCCTTATAATGTATTTCAAACTTGCAAACCCACTTTTGGTATTTTGGACCAATCTCTCATTGTTTAAACAAAAATTTAAGGCTCTTCTGGTCTGTGTGGACAAAAATTTTTCTCCCAAGAAGGTATAATCTCCATTTCAACACTGCAAACACAATTGCCATTAATTCTTTCTCATAAGCAGACTTTTTCCGTGCTCTCAATCCCAGTACTCGACTATGAAAGGCCACTGGTTTGTTGTCTTGCATTAACATAGCTCCTACTGCAAATCCTGAGGCGTCGGCTTCAATAACAAGCGGTTTAGAGAAATCTGGCATGGCTAGAACAAGAACTTGAGTCATAGCGGTCTTCAGCCGTTGGAATGCCTTGCAAGCCTCCTCATTCCAAAGGTAACACCCCTTTTTGAGTTGCTTAGTGAGGGGTCCTGCAATCTGCCCATACCCTTGCACAAACTTCCTGTAATAGCCTGTGAGACTTAGAAAACCCCTCAAATCTGTAAGGGTCCTCGGCTGAGGCCAATCTAACATAGCCTGCACCTTAGAGGGATCCACTGCCACTCCCTTAGCTGACATGATGTGCCCCAAATAGGTCAATTGGGACTTCCCAAAATCACATTTCTTTTGGTTGACATACAACTTATGCTCATTCACCAAGGACTGAAAAGTGGATGGGGCATTAGAGAGCCCAAAAGGCATGACCAAAAATTCATAATGCCCATCGTGGGTGCGGAATGCGGTTTTAGGCTCATCGCCGGCTTTGATTCTAATTTGGTGGTATCTCGACTTAAGATCTAGCTTGGAAAATATTGTTGCACCATGTAGTTCATCCAAAAGCTCTTCGATGGTCGGAATTGGGAAGCGATTTGGAATAGTTTCTTTGTTGAGGGCTCTATAGTCGACGTAGAAACGCCAACTTCCGTCTCTCTTCTTGACTAACAACATCGGGCTGGAATACGGACTAGTACTAGGTTGAATAATTCCAATTCCTAGCATCTCTTTTATCAACCTTTCCACCTCATATTTCTGAAATTGAGGATAGCGATAAGGCCGAACATTCATTGGTTCTGAGCCCTCCCTCACGATAATTGCATGTTCATGACCCTTGATGGGAGGCAAACTAGTCGGTGATTGAAAAAGCCGCTGGAATTTGTCTAACACCTCCCCCCAGTTCCTTCGGAAGTGCCGCTAAAGAGCTTTGTAACTCGGATTCGACAACAACAGCCTCTCCTTGGCTTAATTCCACGTATACCCTCTGCTTTTCATGTCTGATAGTCCGTATCATGGCCTTTAGGGTCACGAAGGTCTTACCTAGAGTTGGATCCCCCCTCATCAAAACAATCCGATTTCCTAGCCGAAACTTCATCAACTGTGTCTTCCAATTTATGTAGGTGCCCCCATTTGTTTCTAGTCACTGGATGCCCAGTATCACGTCCGTGTTCCCCAATTGAAGAGGGATAAAATCTTCAATAATTTCTATTCCTTGTAGATGTAGTCGCACACCCTAACAAATTCCGGTTGTGCGAATGTTGTCCCCATTTCCCAACTGAACCCATAACCTACAGTGGCCATGACTGGGATCTTCATCTTCTCAGTCAGTTTGATGGAGATAAAATTATGGGTCGCACCTGCGTCGATCAGCACCACTACAGGTTGTTCCTTGACACACCCTTTGGCCTGAAGTGTTTTTGGGTTTGTGAGCCCTACAACCGAGTTCAATGAAATCTCAGCCAAAGGGATGGCTTCGGACAAAGTAACTTCATCTTCGATTTCTTCCTCCTGTACTACCATCACACTAAGCTCCTTACGCTTATAGTGGTGCCTAGGATAGAACTTCTCGTCGCAGCGGTAGCAGAGCCCTTTTTCACTATGTTGTTGCAACTCAACATCGGTAAGCCTCCGAATCTCATTTTTCACCCCAGTCGGAGGGTCTCTAGGTAGCAAGGCCGTCCGTGCAAGGAGACCTTCTTCAATGGTGGCATTTTGTTGCTTCCAAATCGGCTGCCACCTAAAGTGTCCCGATGCCCTAGCCTTAAGAGAAGATGGGTTGAGCTTATCTTCTATAAATTGGGCCAAATCCATTGCTTGGCCCTGCCCAATAGGCCTAAGTAGCCTCAACTCTCTCTTGATGTTGGCCTTCAGCCCACTAACAAACTTGCTAATGAAGCAAACCTCTGAAACTTCATCTAATGGCGCGGAACGAGCTATGAATTGCCGACGATACTCGGTGATGGTGTTTTCTTGCCTCAATTCCATCCACTGCTCATGTAGGCTTCCCTCCACAGTTGTTCGGAATTGCTTCAATAGAAGCCCCTGCAACTCGGTCCAAGATAGAATTGCCCTTCGCTATTTTTCCAATTGGTACCAAATAAGAGCATCTCCTTCAAAGGCGATGATCGTTGCTTCTATTTGCTCGGCGTTGGAGTACTTATGGATGTCGAAAAATCGTATGGCCCTGACAACCACCGCCGGGATTTTCTCTGTGAGCTCTCGGCATCCTCAGTCTTTGTATTTGTGGCGGGGTGTGAAGCGGATTACGCGAGGGGTGAAGGTTGGGACGTGGAGTCATTTGGATTGGGTATTTGCCGGAAGTAGAGTCTTAGATCTAGACATCTCCTATTGGGTTGCAAAATACATTGCAAATATTCCTTGAGGTTGTCCAATTTCCTTTTTAATTCCCAAGTTCCCCATTGCGTAGAGCAACTTCTTCCATGGAGTCCATTAAGACCCACCCTTTGGTTTTTGTGTTCTTCTTTGTCATCGTCACTTCTCTAATACCATATTTGATATGAACTGGAGGAAGAATTGAGAATTTCTGGGGATATATGAGATTTTTATTCAAGAAAGGTGTTTCTAGTATTCAAGAGGCTAGTCTCTCCCAAAACAAAAAATATTCCAGCAATTCGATAACCCAAAGAGGGAAAACCCCAAAAACCCTCCAAACAACAAAAGCATAGAAGGAGAAACCTAAGGGCTAAAGCGACACCAAATTGGGCGTGCCGCTTACGTGGTTCTGCGCCTGGCATAGGTGAAACAGATTTGGGACTTAACAACTTTCCCCAAATGCACCAAAAGAGACAAATTGGGATCAATTTTCAAATTGCTTGTCTTCTTTGTGAGGCCTTCAAGCTTCTACAGAAAGAGCAGTTTTTTGACAAAATCTAGTAAAACCCAGACTACCCCGAATGTTGCTAAAATAAGGGTCCAAAGAGCCTTAGTTTTATCACCATCAATCAAAATGTGATCTATTATACTTCACATGATTTACAGACTGCATTTGTTAACCAAGGTCCATCCTCTCTTCATTAATGTATCTATAGTTGGAGTCTTCCCCCAACCTTCTTCCCAACCAAAAGAATGGGCTCTTAATGGATCATGAGACCCCCTAATCTCCTTGGCTGAAATAAAACAAAATTCTTGTTCCTTAGAGAATCATAAAAAGACTTTACTCTGAATTTCTCCTCCTGTATCCTTTCCAATAAAATAGTCCTCCCTTTCTTATACTTTTAAGGTGGAGAGGTAATCCACAAAGTGGGTTACCTCCTTGACCTCCCAATCCTGGACCCGTCTTCTAAAGAGAATCTCCCATAGATCTGCCACAATGGCACCTTTATGAGATGCTAGTATGAATATAGTAGGGTAAAGATCATTAACTTATGGGGTCGGTCTTTGGAAGGATATTGGCAAAGAAGTGATGCGTATACAAGTGCACTAGCGATTGAAGTGGGTAATGGGCTTAAAGTCAGATTTTGGGAAGATGTCTGGTGCGGTGAAGTTCCGCTTTGCTCCTCTTTCCCTTCCATCTATGAGGTGGCTAGCTCGAAAGGGGATAAGGTGGTGGATATGTGGGAAGGCACTGAGACAGGTGGAGGGTGGAACTTCAGATTCGAGAGACACTTTAATGATTGAGAATTAGAAGAGGTTCAGAGATTTATATGTACTCAAGAAAATAAAACTTAAGCCCCTCTCTGATACAGACTTAGGTGGAGCAAAAGACAAAGCCTGGCCAAGTTCTTTGTTATGATTTATTGAAGAGGGAGGCAGCACCAGTGCCTATCAAGATGACTTGGAATCCCATTGCGCCTCTACAAAGGTGGGGTTTTGTCTGGGAGGTGTGGTGGAAGATTTGACCAGGATCAACTTAAAAACGTGGATTTCCCTCAAGCAGTGTCATCATAAGATCATTATGTTTTTGACATCTTTATCCACCTGGTCCCAAGATTCGACATTGTGGACTACTCTATTTTCCCCCGCCGAAGGTGGATGGGTTTTTGTCCTACACTCCATCAAAGAGCTTTTTAACGGGTCAGTCTCGCTCCCTCTCAAGAAAAAGAAGCAAATTGTATGCTGCTCCTCAGACTTATTGTGGCAACGATAGAGGAACAAAGTTGTGTTTGATGATATGCAGTTCTCGTTTGATAGGATGAACTCCTTTTTTATAAGGCCTTTTTGTGAGTGGGCAACTATGATTCCAAATGTGAATCGGTCTTTTATAAGATATTTAGTTCTATGTAGCTCTGTGGCTGGGTTGGTTGTTTTGTCTTTGTTTTTTTTGCGGCGTGTTTTCTAATCCCTTTCGTATACTTCTAGTGTACTTCGTAAGTCTGCCGTGGCCTCCTTCCTCTTAATATATTTGTTTTTTGCCTATCAAAAAAAAAAAAAAAAATCATTAACTTAGACTCCCCAGCCCAAAGGTTCCACTAAAATCTGGTTCTTTTGCCATTTCTAATTTGGATGTTGATTCTAGCAGCAAACTCCTCTCAACCTTTTCTAATATCTTTCCATAGGCTTAGCCCGTATGAACCTGTCACCTCTTTAGTGGTCCACCCTTCCTCCGCTTTCCCTGAACTTCTGAAGAACAATTTTCCTCCTGAAACTTTTCTTCTCGAAGGAAAGTTTTTAAAGCCATTTACCCAACCAAGCTTGATTAAGACCCCCCAAATGTCTTATGCTCAACCCTCCATACTAATTATTCTTGCAAATGTTGGACCAGTTAACCAGTGGATTTTCTTCTTCTCTTCTAAATCTCCCAATAAGAAGCCCCTTTCTGTAATGCGAGTTTTACTTTAAAGGGAATTGCAAAAAGTGACATAAAATAAATTGGAAGGTTTGAAGAGTGCTTTTAATAAGAACCAATTTGCCTTCTTTGGACATGTGGCAATAATCTCACTTTTTTTGCATGTTTATTTTCAACCTTGATACCAAACTAAAGTTGGCAATAGCCCACTTCCAATGCATCAGCGATCCTCCTTATCTTTGCAAAAAAGATGGTGTCATTTTCAAACAGGAGAAGTGAAACTTGAACCTCTTCTTTCCGCTCTACCTTCCAATTTGACGCCTCTTACAAAGCCACACTCAGTCTTAGCAATTAGCATGCTGAAAGCTTCCATAATCAACGTTGAAATCTCACTTTTACTTCCCTATATTGGCTGATCTAGAGGGAACTTTCTGGCTCAAACTTTTTAGGACAAATAGTTATCCTTTTGAGAGCTTATGTGATTGTTGGTTGGTTTTCTTTTGATTTTCATTTGCTGTTATTGACGTCTAATCATCTTTGGGATTTGTTCCTTTTTCTTTCAAGTGAAATGTCTCTTCTTATAAAAGAATGCATTTCTGCAAACATCTGACTCATATAACCAGAGCAGGGATCTTTGTTTTTGCCTGTTGATTACCTAGAGTTACTTAGCTACTCTTAATTTGATTATACTAATTGTTAACAAATCGAGACAAGGGAATGTCTCACATATGGTATGATTTGCATATTTTAAATCTATTTATTGGTCACTCTTGCTGTGCTACAGTCAATTGTAGGAATTTTTGAAACTCTTTTTTTTTTTTTACTTTAAACAACAATCTGCTGACACCATTGAAGCATTATGGTGAAATATACAATATTTGTAACCTTGCTATGGTGATTACTTACTGTTTATCTTTTGATAGTTTCTAAAATATACTAAATGTCAGTCTTAACTCCAACCCCAGAGAATAGTTATATTGAAAGTAATTCAATTATAACGCCTGTTAGTTTTGTTTAAGTCACAGACCAGTCAAATGATACCTGTCAGATGTTTACTGTGTTTATATTTGGTGAAGAAGATGAAGGTGGTATGGTGGGAGAAACATTTACAGACTATGTGAGTGCTGTTCTATTTAAACTTCCAAGTTTTAAGCTTTATTTTCTTATTCTTCTCTCAACTTCAATTCTCTGCTTTGGTTTGTTAGTCAAATCAATGGTTATTTTCTTTCAGATGGCTCATGTATTCATGCTTCTTTGTGTTTATATCCAGCGCCCTCCCAAACTGTCTATTGGTCCTCCTCATCCGGATCATGTTGTTGAGACTTCTTCTTTATCTGCAGTGCAGCCTCCAGAACCCACATATGATCTCAAAATCAAGGATGATCTGGAAATTTCGAAGGCGTTGTCATGCTTGCAAATTGAGACATTGGTCTATGCTTGTCAGGTTTCTTTTGTAACTGAACTGAGGTTATGGCTAATAACCAAGTATGCTCCTTTGTGTGTGAGATAATTTTGCTTTCCATGACAGAGACATCTTCATCACCTTCAAAGTGGTGCTAGAGCAGGATTTTTTATTGGAGATGGGGCTGGTGTGGGTAAAGGTCGAACAATTGCAGGGTTAATTTGGGAGAATTGGCACCATGAGAGGAGGAAAGCATTGTAAGTTTTTGGCTGATTGCAGTCTCTGTTTGCATGCAAATCTATTCATTGTATTTACTTTAATTAATTAATGTTGATTTTTGATTGTGTATGTTCTGTTTGACCAAGTATTGTGTGATTAGGCATTTGTTTCCAGGCCTGAATTTTTCATTTGTTGACTCATGTTTTATGATGCTTTTTCACCTTTCTGATGGCCTTACACAGGTGGATTTCTGTTGGTTCAGACTTGAAGTTTGATGCAAGAAGGGACTTGGATGACGCAGGTGCAACCTGTGTTGAAGGTAAATAATTAAATTTTAGTTAACTTGGCGTAGATACCTTTGTTAAGCATTTGTTTTGGATGTGTCCTTGATTGTTAATTAGGCTATAGATTCGCTTCTGAAGAGAAATAACAGGGGACTTTTATGTAAGTTGTATATAGAAAAGGCGTATGATCATTTTAATTGGAATTTCTTATCGAGTGTTCTATGTAAGATGGGTTGGATGGATTAAGTGGTACATGACTTTTGTGAGTTACTCAGTGTTAATCAATGGTTTCTTTCAAAGTTTAAGGGGACCGAGGCAGGGAGACCCCCCTTTCTCCTTATTTATTTGTTATTTTGATGGAAGCCCTTTGCCTAATAAATAAGTCCTTGAGGGGAGGTTTTCTGTTTGGTTGGAGGGGGAGGGGTTGAGGTTGAGAGGGAGAGGAGGTTTACCACCTTCTCTTTGCCAATGATACCTTAGTTTTTTTCAGATTGAATCGAGAGCACTTATTTATTTGTGTTGCCACTTATGTGGTTTTTCTTAAGCTCTCTCTAGGTTAGACAACTTGAAAGTGAATTATCTGTGGTAGGATAGAGAGTATTGAGTTAGCAACTAAGAGCTGCTTTAAATCATCCTCTTCATATTTGGAGTCTTCGTCGGTGCACCTTTAAGTCCTGTTTCAAAGGTGGAGGAAGGGCGGAATGTTGAATGCAAGAAGACCGGCACTCATGGAAAAGACAACAGCTATTCAAACGGAGATTGACTCATTTGTAAGGGCGCTTGCAAAGGAGGGGCTTGAGGGCAAAGTGATTAGTAACATAGGCAGAGAGGGTGGGATAGACCACACTGCGCCGAGAGGAACGATGATAGTTATCAAAGGTGCGCCTTAAAGTTCGTGCATACACCACCACCCAAGTGCAAAGGCCTCGCTCACGCCTCAGGTTTTTTTTTTTATCACACGAGACCAAAATGATGTCGTTGGTCTTTATATATATATATATCTTTTAAATGTACTCAAAACTCGTTTTGTTTTGATAAGAAGGACCATCCAAAACAAAGGTCATTTTAAGTCAAATTTCTCAGTTTTAAAGGGCCCCACATTCAAAATGGTTGGACCTGTAGAAGGCCAAACGACGTTGTTTGTCTCAAATTGATTTTCACATTTCACCTCTCCAACCCCATTTCTGCCATGTTTCAACTCCAAAAAAAAAAAAGCCCTAACCCTCCCAAAAAATAAACTAAAATAGCCAAGAAATTGCGAGAAAGTCATTTAAAAATAGGAAACAACCATCATAAAATCATAAAGATATTCGACATACAGGCTCTACTTTAAAAGTCTAGTTTTGCGTGAGCTCATACCAAGGCCCCAATAGGCTTTTGCTCTTCGGTGCGCCTTGCACCTCAACTATGAATGTATGGTCGGGCTCTTAGAAAGCCAACCATAAGAAGTGCAATTTTCTCTAATGCTGCTTGTATATGAGCCAGCTGTGAAGGCTTGTGATTTTGCATCTAAGGTAATTGGGAAGTTCATCTGCCTTCCAAAGTGTCTGTTTGAAGGCATTCGAGTAGAATTCTTAACTTTGGACATCATTCGTAAGAGAGGTGTAGAGTGATTTAACAATTGTTAGTCTTTGCAGGAGGTGAGGGATTTTTTTGCATGGTAGAAGCGTATATTAAGGCACAAAACACATTTCAAAGAGTATACTGAAGTATATTGAAGAGGGTTTAGATTTTGTACTAAAAGCATAAAAGAAAACTAAAATAAAGTAGCTAAAATCTCACTGCTACTTACACCCATCAGTCCTTTTTACCTAATATCCTAGCCATGTTAAAAACTCTAGCAAAGAAATAAATCTATCCACATAATACAAGTTTGCCCAAGACCATAGGCTATTGCTTGTTGTGAAGTTGTTACCCCATTCGAATTAAATTGTCGTTTGAGTCATCCTTCTCTCTCTCTCTGTTGAAGAAGCTATATCCTTAGTTTTGTAGTCTATTCTCATTGAACCAAGTTGCGTCAATATGCTAAACATCATCATGTGCATTTAAGTCATAGAGTTAATAAACGAGCTAGTGCTCATTTCGAGTTAGTTATCTTTGTAACAAGTTGGACATGATCAACATCTATGCTCCAACTTGAGGGGGAGTGTTATAGTAATAAGTAGAGTTAGAAACTAGCTAGGAAACTTTGTATCCTTTCCTATTAGATTTAGGACTCTCTTGTGTAAATATGTAGTCTTAGGATCAACTCAAAGTGTATCAACACAAATCTCAGTGATAGGCTTTGGTGGAAAGAGGCAAAGAATTGTGTTTCAATCGTCAATTGTTATGACTTCTGTCTGAAGGTGAAGAATAGCAGCTTGGTTCTATAAAGATGCTTGTAACCCTATTGTTCCTATTAGCTGTAGGTTTTTTTTTTTGTCAGTTTATGGGCAAGATTCCAATTACATGTGATCAACTTAAAAGAGAGTTTTCTCCTTAGCCAACAAAGTCTTGTAGAAAGGATAACAGATATGGAGCACTTGCATTCATTCACAACCCAAAGGTTCGGGACATGTATCTACCATCTTTCTAATACAAGAGAGGGGGGCTGGGTTTGTCCCCTTCCTAGTGAAAGATTTGATGTTGGGTTGGCTTCGTCTCCCTATGCGGAAAAAGGATTTTAAGCCCGAGGCGCTCCTCTTGCCTGATCCGCCATCCGGGAGGAGAGTGACAGCCAAGGCTCGAAGAAAAGGCTTCTCCAGCCCAGATCAAGGTCCCGTTTTCTGCAGTTCCTCCTTCGGGCTGGCTGTCATGATGAGGAGCACTTTGTTAGAGATATTTCCTTGTGTATTCCCTAGCTTTGTCTACAGAGGGCTGGCTTGTTTCGCCTCCCTACTCCTCTCTGCATGCCCCGATACTTTGCTGGACCCTCAGATTTCTTCCTTTTGTTGAATATATCTACTTTGTTTATTAATAAAAAAAAAAGAAGAATGTAGTCTTGGGATCAATAAAGTATACTAATTTTTCCTCCATTCATCTTTGATTACATGCACTATATTGAAGTTCTTAGAAATAACTGGAGCTAATGTTACTGATAAAAAAAAAAAAAAATAGAGCTATAAGGCTAAAGGCGGTCTTCAATGAGGTTAGATGTAAGTCTTGAGACAGAATGAGGGGTGGGCCTCAACTTAAACAAATAAATGGTATACAATTATCAAAAAGAAAAAAAAATCAAAATAAAATATAGAAGTTCATAACAATAAAATTAATTATTTTTTACCAATAAAAAAAAACAATAAAATTAATTAATTTTCATTGATAATGATTTTAATTTAATGCATTTCCTAACCTATAATTTAGCCCTTTCTCATGGTTTTACCAAATAATTTTTATCATTATTGTTACTATCATTAAGATCCTCTAAGGAACATAATTATATTAAGTTGTTCTCTCCATGAATGTCAATATCCACCCATCCCTCTTCGTCTACCAATAGTATTGGTATCCCTCTTTTATCTCTCATTTTTTGATAGGTAATAAGAATTGTACTAAAAGGAAAAACATATACAAGATAAAAAAGAAAAAAACAATGAACAAAAAGGGGCATGAAAATACAAAATCCCCCTATCGCCTATCAAAAAGAAAAAAAAAACACAAAACTCTCCTATCATGCCCTCTCGTGTGCTTTCCCAATCCATAAAATCTACCATTGAGGAAACCCCTTCATCAATATACAACCGAACGTAATCCCAAAAAAGAAATAAAAAAAATTCTTAATTGTTTGGTCCATGCTTTCAATATATCAAAAGTTCTCCTACTTCTCTCCCACTACAATGTACAAAACAGACACAACAAATCAATATTCCTAGCTTTTTTCCCTTTTCTACCAACAAAGGACCCATGTCTGCTTAGGAGGACTTCTCTAATTGAGAAGTGCATTACCCGTTGAATACAAGTACCAAAAAGAGCAAAGATTAGGTGTCAAAGAAGACTAGCTTTTAAATAATGAATAAGGATGTATTCACATGTGTCTTCGTCTTCTTTGCATAAATAGTATGTGGTAGGAAGCCTCCAACCTATTCTTTTGTGTTGGTCAAGAGTCAAAACCTTGCCCATGTTGCTTCTCAAACAAAAAAGCTAACTCTTGATGGAGCTTAAGAGCTCCAAACAATCATAAAAAATGAAACAACTCTCCTCATAGACAAAGTGGAGTAGATGACTAAATAGAAAATATATCATTCTTTATAGGCATCGAAACCATCAATAACCTCAGACAATACATAAGTGGATAACCTTTCGAGGAAAACATGCACATCGTCTAGTTCCCAATCATGCAACTGCTTAGAGAACCTAAGGCTTCAATTTCCATTCTTCCAAAGGTCACTTTTTTTTTTTTTTTTTTTTTTATAAGTAAACGGTATATCATAAAAGAGGCGCCGAAAAGGTGACCCAAGAAAACAACCATAAAGCATGTACAAAACCACACCCCACTCATCTAAGCTAACCCAATCAATGAAGTGCACAAGGGTCATTGGTCCATCCATGAAAAACATTTTGGTCTCAAACCAAAGAATATATACAAAAAAAGACTTGTTTCCGATCATTTCCCCATTCTGTTGGACTGTGTCGGAGTTAAAACGGGGCCTGCGCCCTTCCGATTCGAACTGATGTGGTTAAAGTATGAGGGTTTCAAAGACATTCTGAAAGGGTGGTGGCAAAATCTCCATTTTTACGTCATCTCGCCATCCTCTCGCTAAATTCAAAGGCCCCGAAAGCGCATTTTGAAGGCCTGAACAGAGACGTTTGGGAAAGCTCCAGACTAATGTATGAGAAGCCTTATGTAGGATATCCTTTGGGACTTATCGCAGAAGGTTGTATTTCGTCCCTGAGAAGCCGAGGAATCCAGTCAAAGCCGCAGCTGATTTTAAAAATCAACCCTCTCATTGAAGAGATCTCGCGCCGGTCGAGAGACTCAAGGCTTGCTGGAAGAGATAGAACACCTGCTTTTCACAGATGGCACGCCATTGTGCGTTAATTGCTTAAATAGCATTTGCATTAACGGCAGAAAGTTAGACAAGGAGACTGACATCAAGGAAGGTCTCAGACGCCTTCAAATTTCGTTTTCCTACTACTGAGAGCCCTTCCCACCGATTTAGATCTCAAATTGACAGGATTGAGGAGGCGGGGTTAGCCTCGAGGAAACTTTCTCTCGAGAACTTAAATATGACAAATTATTTCCGGTCTTAATAGTGATAAGGCTCCTGCCCCGACTGCTTTCCTTGAATTCTGTCCTTCTCACCGACTTTGTGAAAGATGAGATTATTGGTTTTATGAGTTTCATGACAATTCTAGATTTGTCAAAAACTCCAATACGACTTTTTTATCATCCTCAAGAAATGCACTGAAGATCTAAAAGATTTAAGACCATTAGCCTAGTGGGAAGCCTTATGTACTCTTTAATCCAAAGTTTTAGCCAATAGGATCAAGAGGGTCATGGACCGTGATTCAAGTCCTAAACGCTTCATCGAGGGACGCCAATTCCGATCTGCTAACGCTAATGAGTTGCTGATTCTTCCGAGGAGTGAAAAATGCGCGGATTGGTTTGTAAATCGATATTGAAAGCTTATGATAAAGATCTGGAGTTTTCAGACGCATCCTAAGGTGACGGATCTCTAGTAGTCTTCCAGTGGTCGAATTGGATAAATTGTGCATCTCCACAAATTCTTCTTTCTGCTATCATAAACGACTCTCCCGTCGGTTTCTTTCCGTTCTGTGGATCGAGACAGGTGATCCTCTATCCCCCTATCTCTTCATATCTGCATGGTCTGAGTCGTATGATTAATCGGCGTTGATGGTAACTATCTCTAGTAGCAGAGTTTGTAATCAAGCGAGGAGGATATGTCTATTTCCCATCTTCTCACGCCTCGATGATACGCCTTTATTCAGGAGGTCGACTCGATCACTAAAAGTTTTTAAGTTGGATTCCTGATGTGGTTTGAGGCTGCGCTCCGGCTTGAAATTAACTTTAGCCAAAAAGCGAAATTATACCAAGCCAACTGCTTTCTAACTGGTGGAGCTAGCACGAGTTAGATAAGATCGTCCTTCCCACGCCTATTTGTCTCCTAAGAGCAAAGCACAAGGCTCTCTTTGCATGGATTCACGAAGAAAGATACCGAAGAAGCCGGCTGGTTGAAAACCCAAGATATCTCTAAGGGCTGAGGATTACGCTAATACGCAAAGACTCGTCCGGGGCCTTCCTATATTTTACCTCTTTCCGTGATGCCCTAAAGTGTGCGCCGCACCGGAAAGGATTCAACTAAGAGTTCTTTGGGAGGAGTTTTCCTTGAAAAGAGAAAAATATTCGTGATGGCCCACCTGCAGTGCTCCGAAAAGAGCAGTACGATTGCTTAAAAGTTCCTCCTGAACAAGGCCTTGCTTGTGGCAAATGGAGCTGAGGTTTGCCAACCAACATAATGCACTATGGAGAAAGGCTATCTCGTCGCAAATTCACAGTCCACTAAATGGCACACCCGTGACCTTAGAGGTGGCTATGACCAGTTTATGGAAGGAACCGAAAAGATTGACTGCTTTTTCCAGATCAAGTGTCTTTATTCCTGGGGGATGGAAGAGGATCAATTTCGAAGAGCTATGTCTGGTGGGCGTGGGAGGCCTCGAGTATTCCTCGCTTTCCAATTCTCTTTAATCTAGCTACAAACAAAGAGGCCAAGGTTGCGGACATCTGGGACATTAGAGAGGGGGTTGGGTGTTGGTCCCCAACTTTCCTAAGATCTCTTAACGACTGGGAGATTGAAGAGATGACTAGATTCCTTCATACTCTTCATGATCAAAGTTCATTTCACTCGTGTGGATGCTTTCTTTGGAGAATGTCATGATAGAGGTTTCTTTGCAAAGAGCATGTACAAGAGGTGTCGATGTCTCCTCTGGCCATTTCCTCACTGCTTGTCTGAATCCAACCTTGCTCCCCAAAATTGTAGAGTCTTGCTTCGAAGCTCGCCAAAGAAGCGCTCACTTCTGACCAACTAAACGCCTGTGGTATGTCTTTGCAACAGATGTTCATATACAGAGAAAGAGAACAGTCATCTTCTCTCCATCCATTTGTAAATTCAAGAAATGTTATGGATCTTTTTGTCAATCGTCTGGATTAGTCAGTCTTCCCGCTAATCGGTCCTTCACACACCTTCCGGCTCAAGGAGCTACTGTGGGTAAAAGTAAAACTGCTCACAGCTCGCCGTATTAGTGCCTACCCTTCAAGGAGCTAGGAATAGGGTCGTGTTTGAGAACGAAGTCCTCCGCGCCTAAAGAATTAAAGCACTTGTTTCCAATTTGTGGACTTGGGCTAACTGCAGATAAATCTGATTATAGCTGCACACTCAGTCATATAGACTTTACTGGTTGGGGAGTAGGTAGTTTTTCGGTGGTTTTTGTTTTCCAAGGTCGATCTTTGTTCACTAATTCGTGTACTCTAGGGTTCTCATATCTATATAAATTTGTTTTTTATTGATAAAAAAAAAAATATACAAAAAAAGACTTAACCTCTTGTAAAGACAAAACCTCATCCCAAAATACAATACTAATTCTAGCTTTCCAAACTGCTCAAAAAATACACAATGGTCTCGTTTTCCGTTCTCTTCTCCGTTCCTTTGCAATGAAAGATCCACTCTAACCCAAAAGGGTATCCCGCACTTAGGAAGAAATTTGCCAAGATACCCCAAAAAGAGTCTTTTAAGGGAACTGAGGTGACAAGTTGTGGAAAAGACTCTCTTAGAGACAAGTTCCCACACCGTCTTCCCAAAATTTCAACCAATTTCTAATCCCAACCATAAACCCAATTTTGGCCTTGAAGATCTCCTAATTGCCTCTAATAGCATTCCAAGACCTTGCACTTTGCCCTTTTCGTACAACTTAGGTGCACCGATCCCCTTCCACTTGCCCATACTTGCCCACAATTTCCCATTTCCAAAGGGGGGTTTCTTTTGCTAGCAAATCACTAAAACCATATACCCAATAGAGTTTCATTCAAGGTGGAGAAATCCCTGATACCTGGATCTCCACTTTGTTTCTACAAGAAAATATTAGACCATTTCACCAAGTGTGACTTTTGTTCCAAAGCCCTTTTTCCCACAAGAAGTCATTATAAATCTTTTCTAATATACCATAAACTTTCTTTGGGATGAAAAAGAGGGACATGAAATAAAGTGGTAAGCTAAAGGGGGTGCTCTTCATTAGTGTCAACACCTCCTTTTCTTTTCCATAGTGCTATTCGATTTTGAAATCTTTCTTCCACTACATCCCACACCTTAGGGGACTTGAAAGGAGCTGCTAAGGGTATCCCTAAGTAGATGGTTGGGAGAGCTCCCACCTTACAATTTAATGCTCCACTAGACTCTATATTTGAGACTTTCCCAATAGGAATGAGGTCACTTTTCTCAAAATTAATTTTCCAATTCAGTACTCTTGGTTCTCCTCCCTTGCATGCCAAAAAATGAGTATATCATTTGTAAACAACTAGTGAGAAATCTCCTTTCCTTCTCCATGTCTTCCCCTTACTTTGAAATAGTTAATAAAATCACCTAAGTTTGCCTTCATAAGAATAAGAGAAAGAGAGTCTCTATTACCAAAATAAACAAGTGAGGGGAAACGGATCTCCTTGTCTTAACCCTTTAGAACTTTTAGAGAAGCCTAAAGGAAACTATTGGTTAAGACAGAAAAGCTAATCGTTGTGATCATTATCTATTGATAATTAAATAGGTTGCTTGGGCAGGGTTAATCTATGAGGAGACATTCCATTACATAGTTTGCTTCGTATCTCTTTAGTTTTCGGTGACTAGAGGTTTTCAAATTTTCATACCTCTTTTTGTCCTTAACCTGTTGAGCCCCTTGTATACCCCTTGTATACCCTGGGGCTTGGTCCTTTTTTGTTAATAGATTGTGCTCTTTACTTATCAAAAAAAAAAATTATCTATTGATAATTAGATTATATATGAGATCAACCACTAGGATGGCCAATAGTTCCCTTATTCTTCTCAATCTCTTTCTCTCTTTTATCATTCTAAAAGCTAATTGAAAGTTAAGTTGTAAAAGGTTTAGCCTAGTAGGGACCCAATACAGAATTCATGAAATCCTTAAGCCTCTTATATGAAAGAATATATGAAAGAACCAATTAAACCTCGTTGAATATTAAGACTTAAGCCTCTTATAGAATAAATACCCAAAGTCTATAGAGGCCAAAAACCCTTTAGATGGCATCATTAACTTTGAGGCTATAATCATTAACCTTCAGGGTATAGCCTCAAATCTTTAAGCCTTGGCAAGATAGGCTTAAGCTTCAAGTGTCTGAGGCTATAGCCTTAATGCTAATGTATACAGTGTCACCTTGAGGTGTAATCCTTAATAGCCTTTTGAAACATGGACTAGAGGTCAGCCAAGAAAAAGGTAAAACAGTAAGAAGAAAGAAAAGATGTAGAAAAATGTTGCAAAGATAGAGTAAAGTGCATGGAAACTCTGATTTAACTATGGCTTATGAAATTGAAGATCTAATGGAAAAATTTTATGCCTTTTATTCTCACAGTTTCTTTCATGCTTGATATGTTGGGTGCTGTGAATCATGCCATGATCTATTGCCTTTAGTTTGCAGTGCATTCTTTGAATAAGCTGCCTTATTAGAATAATCTTTGGCCTTTTATTCTCATTGTTTCTTTCATGATTGATATGTTGGGTGCTGTGAATTATATGATGACCTGTTGCCTTTTGTTTGCAGTGCATGCTTTGAATAAGCTGCCTTATTCTAAGCTTGATTCAAAGTCTGTGGGGGTCAGGGAGGGAGTTGTTTTCTTGACCTATAGCAGTCTTATAGCATCTTCTGAGAAGGGTCGCTCTCGTCTGCAGCAACTTGCGCAGTGGTGTGGATTAGGATATGATGGACTTGTTATATTTGATGAGGTGCAATATTATTTCCCTAGGAAATGATGAGTTTGATGTAATTTACTAGTTCCTTTCTTAGTTCCATTTTATCTTAGGTTATCGTTATACAATTGATTGTAAGAGTTGTCCCATGGTTTCATTATCTTTTACATGCTTTGCTGCTAACAGTCATGACTTCATTGTAGTGTCACAAAGCCAAGAATTTGGTACCTGAAGCTGGAGGGCAGCCAACACGAACAGGAGAGGCAGTTCTTGAACTCCAGGTTTGCTTTTTGGCTACGTGAGACATATTTGCCTGTTATTGAGTTGCTTTTTTCTTTGTAGAGGTTATTCTTCATTTTCTGATAGATAACAAAGAAAATACCCATCCACAAAAAAAGAAAAAAAGGAACAAAGAAATTAAGAGAAGGGCGAAATGTTGGGAGAGTTACTATAGAAAGTGCTAAGAAGCATGATATTCATATTAAACCCAAATCCTACAAGCTTGAGCTTTTAGGAGAGTTGGTCATTTAACATGGTATCGAGTTTTGCTCGGGCATGGAGCCCTGTTTGAGTCATCTCGCAATTTGAATCCCCATTTGTTTATTTGGAAGTCCATGAAGACATCCGTTTGGTTTGTTAGATTCTCCACGTGCGGGAATGGGGCCGCACGTAAGGGAGGGTGTTAAGAAGCATGATATTCATATTAAACCCAAATCCTACAAGCTTGAGCTTTGAGGCGAGTTGGTCATTTAACAGAAAGGAAGAGCTAAAAAGGAAAAAGGCATGAAAGACAATACAATGACTTAGGTTAAACCTAACTAGAGGGGGTTCGAAGTGCCATAAATTCTTTAATTGCAATTGTGTCCCTCTCCCTCTCATCGGCTACAAGTTTGTCTTCTTCATTAATGGAATCTGTGAACTCGTTATATTACAGGTACAAAATCTGTCATGAAATGGTTCATCTTAAGCCTCAAATCATTAGGAGAAGTGAAACTTAAATGGTGGAAGCATCTCTAAGAATATTTCAGTCTATCCAATCTTAGGAGCCTTATTTCATTAGCGCATAAAGAAGAGCTTGAACACTAGGACATAGGAATTATACATCTAAGAAGAACAAAGAAACAAAAGGATAATAAAGAAGGAGGTTTCAAAGAAAGACAAAAGTTGTAGGAGGATAGGTGGTGCAGGGACGACCCTTTGTGCTTATCTTTATCGTTTTTGTGTGCTATAGCAGTATTAGAACATGCTTAGTTTGTGGATTTATGGGATTAGACAAGTGTGTTAGTCATTAAAATCCTTGTTTTTCTAGACATTTGAATGATTGGGAGTTGGATAACATAAAGGACTGACAATGGATATTGAGTTGGAGGACAAGGTAGTGTGGATGGATTTGAGGAATGATAAGTTTTCTATTTAATCGCTGTTGGAAGTCCCACATCGAATGAACACGATCCAATTGAAGTGAATATATATGGAGGAACCTTCCTCTTGCTATAAGGCTTTTTAGTGGGAGGTGAAAGGGGTTCTAAAAATTAAGGGATTTACTTTCTTTTCCAATGAGTGTAGTTTGGAAGCCATGGGTGCAATCTAGAGCAAGTTTGTTGAAAAATTAGTTGGGAAAAGTGAGGGCCCTAGATCAACTTTAGAGAGGGGTGGTTCTTCAACAATTGATGCTTTTCTTACAAAGTGCAAGAATAGTCCATTGATTTACCATTCTTCATTGTGCCAAGACAAGGACTCCTTAGTTATTGCTTTTCACTCCACTTAGTGCTTATCAAGGGCAATCCACCATATGGTTAGAGAAACTCTTTTAAGGTGGTGGGATCCTTTATGGGCAAAAGGCATGTGAACGTTTGGGGTTCCACTTTACCTTTTCTAGACTACATGGAAAGAAATGAATCAAAGGTCATTTGATAATGAGGAGCAAAGCTGTGAAAAGTTCTTGTCTTACAAACATGTTTTTATGCATGAAGTTGTACAAAGATATAGGTGTTGTGCCTTTAATTGATTTTGTTATTTGGCTAGGTTTTTGCTAAGAGAGAGTTGTTTTCTTTGTTCCTTTTATTTTAGTTTTGCCTTTCTATGCATGTTTCAGATGTTTGTTGAAGAGGGCTAAGGACAGGTGGATTTTTGTCGGGTTGGTAGATCAAGGGTTGAGGAAGTAGATGTCTTTCATTTGCTACTTGTTGATGACACTTTAGTCTTCCATAAGCCTTCTTTATATCAAATGACTTATTTGAGTTGGTTACTTCTGTGGTTTGAAGCATGTCGGGTTGAGAAAAAATTTAAAAGTGAGTAGGTTTAGATGCTGGCTTAAGAGTTTGGTTGAAAGATTAGTGCATACCTGTCTTATTACTTGGGTTTTCCCTTGGCTGCTTAGTTTAAGTCTGGCATTTTGGATGGCATGAAAGAGAGGCTTTGGAAAAAATTATTGATTTGAAAAAGATTATATATTTCCAAGAAGGGTATTACCATAATTTGTTGCACCTTCTTTAGTATACATATTTGTTTTATGTGCTTATTTTGTATTCCAAGGAGTGATAGATTGAGATTAGAGCAAATCTAAAAAGATTTTCTTTTGGCTCTTGAGTGGAAGCCTCATTTGGGTAAGATGGTTTATTATTTGCTCAGATAAGGGAATGGATGGTTTGGAAGTGAGGAATTTGTCATTACTCCACAAGGTCCTCTCATGCAAATGGAGTTGGCATTATGCAATGAAGAGGGAAGCTTTTTGGAAGCATTGCGTAAGTATGGGGAAGAAGAGGGAAGCCATGCTCTTGTGAAGTAAGTTATGGGGTAGGTTTATGGAAAGCCATCAAGAAAGAATGAGATATTTTGGACGACTAAATGGCTTATTCTGTGGAAATGGGAGGAGGATGAGATTTTTGATGGATAGGAGGTATGGTGATGAAATATTGTGCACTTCTTTTCCCTCCGGTTTGCTATAAGTTTGTCCAAGGAGGCTTGGATGGAGAATGTTTGGATCCATTTGGAAGGATGGCCTCTCCACTTATCTTGGAAACCCAGAGATTAGGAAATGGTTGTTGTTTGGCGCTTTCTTTGATGATTGCAAGAAAGGACAATATTTAGGGATGTGGATGATCAAGTGATATAAACAAGTCGAAGGATTGTAAAAATTTTATTGTTAAATCCTTGTGTAGAGCTTTGGAACTGAAAAGACAATGATATTCCTGCTGGTATTATTTGTGTTCCTTTGCCAAGGGTGTCACCTAAGGTGGGTTTCTTTGATTTGGAGGCTACTTGAAATGAGTTCTTAACCTTAGATTAGATTTAAAAGAGATGGTGGCCTTTGTCTAATAGATGCTACCTACATCTTTGAAAGGAAGAGTCATTTGATCACATCCTCTTGCATTGGAATAGAACAAGGGTTCTTTGGCATTTATTATTTTCTCGTTTTGGGGTGTAACCCATGTGTCCTTCCTGAGTTAGAGAGGCGTTGTTAGGTTGATATGGTTCCATTACGTGTTAGAAGAGGAAAAAAGTGTGCTGGGCTGTCCCTCTATGCCTTTTTTGGATAGTTTGGAAGGAAACAATTGGGCGTTTGGTCCAAGGGCTTAAACTTTTTTTTCCTTGTAACCTTTGGCATAGGCTAAATTGTATTTAATTTTAGGCCCTTCTTCCATTATGGATTTTGTGGATTGGTTAGGTTCTATTTGAGGTGGTGCTGTTTTTTGTTGTTACCCTTTTTGTGAAACTCTTAGGGTTGCTTTTGAGGATGAGATTTTTTCTATCTAGAGGGGGAAGACTTCTCTTGTTTTTCTTCTTTGGCTAGAGACCTAATTGTCTATACAGGACGGTCCTTCGATAGAGCTGGGTTTATTGATTGGGTGGGTCTGATATTTTGTATATCCTAGCTGAGTTTTGTGCAATCTTGGGAGGTTGATTATCCTCTTGTAATTTCCAAGCTGCCATTTTAGCACCTTTTCTAATATACTCTGCTTGCCATACCGAGCAGTTGTCATTCTCCAGTAGTCCCATTGCTTTCTTAAACAACACACTCTCCTTGCCATGCTGAGCGGTCTTTCCATACCCAAGGTTTTCCTTAATTCAGGGTCTTGCAATGGTTATGAAATGACCTCGTTGTTCTCATTCAATCATTTTGTTGCTCTATGGAAATTTGAAATACATTGCTTGAAAGAGGCATCATTTATAGAGAACTGTAAGTGAGATTAATTAAAATCAAGGAAAATAGACCTGTAAATTCTCATCTGCATAGATTCCCCCCCTCCACCCTCCTATCCAACTAATTGAACAACTTTTATGTTTTTTGTGGAAAATAGTGTACCCTGTCTATAGATTTGTTCTGTCAACTAATAATTTTCAAATTCTAACACGACAGGCTCGACTTCCTGAAGCTCGTGTTGTTTACTGCTCAGCGACTGGTGCCTCTGAACCGCGCAACTTGGGTTATATGATCCGGCTAGGTCTTTGGGGAGCTGGAACGTGTTTCCCTAATTTTCGGGATTTTCTAGGTAAGATAGTTGTTTATTTTTCTTCTATCTTGCAATTTCGTTTTCTAGTGGAAGGAATAAATTAGTTTCATTGCTTGGGTATATGAAAAGGGATATATATATATCAAACTTGTTACCGTAATTGTTTTGTAATTGAAAGAATAGATTGGTTTAGTTGCTTGTGTATACGAAGAGGGCGTCTGTCAAACTTGTTCCTGAAAATACCTGCTGGAGGCAGTCACTTTTCTAATTTCCTCGAGGCTTAGTAAAACAATGAATATTATTTTGGTTCAAGACAATCAATTAGCTGTTTGTTGAGAGCCTTATTTGATTTTATTCTTATTTCAAAATAAGGAACTGAATTTGTTAGTTAAGGAAGAAACAGAATAAGGAAGGATGAGCTATCCTTAAAAAAAAAAAGGAAATCAACAGTGATGAGAGTAGCCTATATAATTTGAATCCATCAAAATTTTGTTTTAAGTATCTGATATATGTATATATATTTTTGTTGAGAGAAAATGAATACTTTGATTCTCATTAATTTACAAAGGAGGGAAACATACATATTTATTCTCTCTCTAGTGTTAGGACGAAAAAGGAAACAAAGTTAGAGTCTGATTAGGAGATTAAAGAGAGAAGGAAAAGATTCTTAAATGGATTAGGAGACTAAACCTTAACACTCGCCCTCAAACTGGAGCATATAGGTCAAAAGCACTAAGCTTGTCACATATATACTTTATCTTAGGACCTCTAAGAGACTTAGTGAAGATATTTGCTAGTTGGTCATTAGAGTTGACAGTGATCATAAAGACTCGATCCATCTTTGACAGTGAAGTCTCAGTATTAGTAGATTTTGGCAAGATAGAGATAAGTTCATCCTTAGGCGAGACGATGAGTCCACCCGTAAGAATATATATCCATCACAGAAATTGTTTCAAATTAGCAATGGAGGATATTACGTGAATCTGTTGAATATCATTAGCGTTATAGTTTCTTCACTTGATTCAGTGTAACCAGTTTACCATAGACCACCGATATATAAGTCTTGGAATCAATAGATTGTTGAAGAATATTGCATAGTAAAACATCAATTTTTTTCCATTGAGTACGTTTATCTTCGAGAATACTTGTGTCTGCGGTAGTAAGATGATCCTCACAACCATTACACACAAATGGCAAGGTCCACCAGGAGTCAGCCATAATGTAGATAATTTTCACTCCCCATGAGTTTATCCAAGGTAATCATAGGAGTTCTAGATACAAAATAATTAAAAGTTTGACATTTTTCAGTCATAGAGATGAGAAATCAGCATAAGGTCAACATAATCAATAGAAACAACTCCCAAGGTCCTGAAGATGTTGTAAAGCTTTAGAAAACACAAAAACAATGGAGATTCAGGTGACAGAATAGCTCAGAAACAGTCACCGGAGAGAAAAAGTGGAAAATGAGGGCTTTTCCGACGACGGCGGGGCGTGTGGAGTGGTTGGATAGGGCTCGTTGGTGGCGGACGAACCTGTTGGAGGAGGCGCATGGTCGAACAGTGCCTCATGCGCCACTGCGTGAATTTCAGCGCCAGACCAAAGATCGGCGTGTGTGGGCGCATGGGGAGGTATTTTCCGGTGAGGCTTCCATCGGAAGGTAGATCAGAGAGAGGCGCTCCTGTTGGTGTGCTCGTCGGCCAAAATGGAGGTTGTCGGAAAATCTCACCGGAAAAAGTTGCCGGAGGCAGAGTATTCCAATGGCGGCCGTGGGTTGTCGGAATTGACCACACTATGAAACCTTAACCCTAGTATTCTCAAACTATTTTATGGTTCTGATATCATGTTGAGAGAAAAAGAATACTCTGATTCTCATTAATTTACAAAGGAGGAAACATACATATTTATATTCTAGTGTTAGGGCGAAAAAAGAAATAGAGTTAGAGTCTAATTAGGAGACTAAAGAGAGAAGGAAAATAATCCTGAATGGATTAGAAGACTAAACCTTAACAATTTTAATACTTGAATCCATTTTAACTTCAAATTTGGTTGTTTTGAAAATGTTCCCTTTGGTTGGAATTTAAATAGTTTTAGAATCATTACCTTCCTCTTCCTTGAAATTTTTAGGAGATACTTAAAGGTTTGATCATTCAGTTGGATCTATCTGTATTGAAATTTGCATCAAGGCTTTATTAGGAAAAGAAAGGTATTTAAATATCATCACCCTTTTCATGTACTTTTATTCACTTCTTTATATAATTCTCTTATGATTAAAAAAGAAAAGAAATATTCTAAAAATCACCATATCTGATAAGAAAATTTATCAGCTGCACATTTCCCATTGAAAAATTAAATAAGTAATGGCATACCAATTCCTTTTAGATTGAGGCCCTGTTTGGGTAAACAACTTAATTAAACACTTATTTTATAAGAGCTTATGTCATAAGTACTTTATTCAATAAGCTATTTGTATTTGGATAGATATTTTAAAAAGCGTTTATGCATCATTTTAAGGTGTTTGGATACATTACTACTCAAGCACTTATAATAGCTGAAATTACTGAAAATACCATTATAAACACTTATAAAATTGAAGCGTTTGGATAAATAAACACTTATCATAATGTTTAAAAAATTAAAAAAACTAAAGAACTATATATATATTTATATATATCATGAAACCATGATAAAAAATTAAAATAAAGTAAAGATTCATTATATACTGAAAAATTTATCATTCACCTATAATCTCTAGTATAAAAATAAGCCAATAAATGTGTCTCTTGATTTTGTTTTAGTATGCGTCAAGACGTTATAAAAGCCCAAAATATTTTATGTTTTTTCTTCGTTAAATCTTTAATTTGGATGCACTACATAAATTGAAACGTAATATCTTAGTATCTTTCATGTAGTTGTTTAAATCATGGTGATACGGAGACACCAAAGCATGCGGGCCTTGAGGGGCGGAAGGCACGCAGGCGCATACTTTATTAAGTGATGCACGCTCTGCAATATAAATAAAAATTATATATCTCACTAAATATTGTCTAAAATTTTTATCTAATAATAAAATCTGATAAAGGAAGAAAAGACATCAAACATAAAAATCAAACATCACTTGTGTTTCCCATCATCACAAACATTTTCAAAACAAAATAATAAGCAAAAATAACAAACATTATGAGTGCTTTCCATCATCACAAAATTATAGGTTAAAGCAGAATAAGCAGCTCATGGATCATGTCCAATTTCACAAATAAAGAAAATCATCATCAATATCATTGTTCTCCATCATCAATATAATTTTTTTATATTTTTAATTATATGTAAGATTTTTTTTCAAAAATTTTACCTATTTTTACATAAATTTTCAGAAGTTGTTTTATGTTTTTAAAATTTTTTACCCATTTTTACATAATTTATCGAAATTTATTTAATTATTTTTCAGAATTTTTTTCCAATGTTTTTAATATAATTTTTCAAAAATTTTACCTATTTTTTACTTAATTTTTCATAAAGTTGTTTTCTATTTTTTTTTCATTATTTTTTAGGACATTTTTTGTCATTAAGATGACCAATTTTAATATTTTATATAAAAATTTGTTTGAGCTTTTTAATAAACTACCAAGTAAACTTATTGAAATAAGCTAAAAATGGCTATAAGAGAATCATAAGCTATTTTATAAGCTTGTGAAGCCCCGAGTCGGTGGTCCGTTGACTGACCGTCAACTTTCTCAAAATACCTTGTAGACACCCGAGGTAACTTGGAAATCCGCATCTTTGCATCCCATTTTTGGGATTGTAACTGTGAACATATATTAACACGCAAAACCCTTTCGGGCATGAAGCGATCATTTCCATATAATTCTTGAAACATCTGTGGCTTAGTCTATGCGAGTTTGATTCTGGCTTCTTTTATACAAAAATATATCACGTGTCATAAAATGTGCTCGAAATAAAATCACAATGCGAAAGCCTAGCCAGATTTCCTTCATGCTTGGTCGGGATGAGGGTGTTGCTCTTATGACTTGGAAGGGTCGCAGCCAGGAGTGAGCAAAGCCCATTAGAATAAACTCTTCTGGTTCTTGTTTAAATACGCGTCTACGATCTCCATGTTCACACAATAATACACACATTTCAAGTGAGCGTACAATTATCACCGAAATTTTCACGTCTTATTAATGAGATGTGACTTATCATGCCCGTGTCAGAGTCCTCAGAGCTCTCTCACACATGCATATCTTAGGAATATGAAAATTTCGTCATTGGTGTTTCACCCAGATGACCTTTTCCAAAACAAATCTTTTTGTTTTATAAAAACAAAACCCATTGGATATACCTCGATGTCCATTTGATTTAATCAAATCGTGTGTATGCATTTTGTAGACTCACAGTTTTGGTTCCTCACCGCGGGCCCGCCGCGCACCTTTCCAATGCTTTTTGGACTTTCACCGTCGGTTGCGTCTGAACCAGTCCAGGTTTTTCACTCGAGGGGGTATCTATCCCTTCTTGCTATGCCTAACACACGTATTTTTCATGCCATGCAACCATAAGACTTCATTTGGGCCGTTTAATACCATTCTAAATTCATTTAATTTCTTAAGAATGATGAATGATTATAAACATGCATACACACCAAACACAATGCGATGTCTCCATGCATATGCATTGCATGTATCTCATGTTACATATCTGATGAAACCTTATATCAGACAATTTATAAGCCGTACTTCATGTCAGAAATTACCATGGATAATTATATTGAAAACATATAATTTACATCCATTCATCTTAATATATATATATAACACATATATCAACATATTCCTGACACATTCAACATGTTGTTAATTTCCGTGATAACACACAAGAAGTCCGCGCAAGCCCAGTAATTCACGTATTAAATCAGGTCATACTCAACCTTGGAAATAATGCGGATTTCGGTCAGAAATTTCCCTTTTTATTCTGTTTTATTTATTTATTTTGTCAACTTTTATTTATCGTACTTGGTACAGTAAATCGGCCATTATGATCCGAAACTTAACCTGAACATTCAAAAATAGTTCTAGCAAAATCGCGCATTTCCGGTCGTCCGAACCCAGCAGAAACCGGATCTGGGCCTTGAAAGCGTAGTCTGAATTTTGTCAAGCGGTCAAATGTCGAAAATTAGGTCTGTGTTTGGGCTGAACCACATAGTCATTGACGGCTCTTAAATAAAGAGGAACTAGTGTAGGAGAAAACCCCTACCTCTTAGAGCTTCGACAAAAAACTCTGATTTCAGTACCCACGCGTAGCTCTCGTTGCGTGGACCAACTTTGTCTCTTGCCCTGACCGTTTCATTGGGTTCGTAAGTCGTGGGAATTCTTAGTTCCTTTTTTTTTCTTTTCTCGTCGTCTCTTTTTCCTCTCACTCTCACGCACTCTCCCAACATTTTGTTTTTCCTTTTCTTTTCTCTTTCCTTTTCTTTATCTTTTTCTTTCTTTCCTCTTTCTTTTCTCTCCTTTTCTTTTCTCCTTCTCCTCATGATTGGTTTCTCTACGATTTAGTCTTCCTCTTCTCTAAGATCTTTCTCTCCCTCTCATTATTGACTTGACACATGGGCTAAGATGGTAGTAATGTTTTAATCCTAATCGAAGTCGCCATGTGTCGCGTGGACCTTTATGGTAAGTGTTATTTCTTCATACATGGTATCGTGTTATGTGTCCCGTCTCTAGGTGTCATGTGGCATCCACATGGTCATGCCATGTGACACCACTCCATGTGTTACTCGACACTGGTCTTTGCTTGTGAAATTCCATTGTCTCGGAATCGATGAAATTTGTTGGGTAACTAGATTTCGCGAGGGACAATTCAACGGTGAAGTCGGATTTAGATCATCCCGGGATCTAGAAAAAATTGAGTTTTCCACCTACTACAGCGGCAAATGGCCATTTTGCCATTTTTCAGAAAAATTGCATTTTTTCCCGGCTTTTACAAAGCTCTTCTAAACATCTACAATTTTATCAAAAGTACTTATGTAAGAATATAAGCTCAAATAAGCTGTAGATAAGCTCTCCCAAACGCACCCTAAATGCCAATAAATATGATTATATGATTATTTACTTAGGAAAAAAGATAGAAAGGTATACATGATATATTCCCCCATTGGCATGTCTGTGATGTTAAGGATTAGTTTCCTAATCCATTTAGGAATCCTTTCTTTCTTTCCTTATCTCTTTAGTTTCTTAATTAGACTCTAATTTTGTTTCATTTCTCTAACACTTAGAGTATAAATATGCATGTTCCCTCACTTTTTTAATCAATGAAAATCAAAGAGTTATTTTTCTCTTCACATGGTATCAGAGCCACTTTTCCGATCACATCCCTCTTTTCCGACGGCCCTTCTTCGATGGACCTTCTCCGGTGGACCTTCTTTGGCATACCTTCTCTAGTGTACCTTCTCCAACGTACCTTCTTCAACGGACCTTCTCCTCTGGACCTTCTTCGACGGGCCCTCTCTGTCGGACTTCTCCGATAGACCTTCTCCCTTGGACCTTCTTCGACGACCCTTCTCCCGCAGCCCTTTTCCGGTAGACCTTCTCTGGAAAACCTTCTTCGATGGGCCTTCTCCGACAAACCCTCTGTCGTGGATTTTCTCTGACAAACCTTCTATTGTAGACTTTCTCCGACGGACCTTCTTCGGCTTACCTTTTTTTGGTAGACTTTTTCAGTTGTCTACTTTTTTTGGGCAGTCTACTTGCAAGCCCTCTTTCGATCACATCAACTCATCGTGTAGTCAATTTCGACGACACATCTTATTGTTGTGTCTCACTCCGGTTACATTAACTCGTCGTGTAGTCAATTCCGATGACTTTTTCAACGACCCAGATCTACCCATCGGATTAAGTACATGTCGAACAAGCTTCATGCATTAAGATTAAGTACATATGTAACCCATTTGACCTATATGCTCTAGCTTGAGGGGGAGTGTTAAGGATTAGTTTCCTAATCCATTCAGGAATCCTTTCTTTCTTTTCATCTCTCTTTAGTCTCCTAATTAGATTCTAATTTTGTTTCCCTTCTTTGCTCTAACACTTAGAGTATAAATATGCATGTTCCCTCACTTTTTTAATCAATGAAAATCAAAGATTTATTTTTCTCTTCTCATGTGACAAGATATAAATCACATAAATCCTCCAATACTCTCATGCCTTTTACAAATCCTAGCATTGGATTTAGGTTTAATATGAATGTCATGCCTTTAACACCCTCCCTCACATGCAGCCCCATACCTACACATGGAGAGTCAAGTAATCCAAATAGGGTCTTCCATGGATTTTCAAATCAATAAATGGGGAGTAAATTGCAAAGAGGTGGCTCGAATCCGAATCCACCTTAAGCTAGGGTTATGATCACAGTATTAAATGACCCGACTCTCCTATAAGCTCAAGCTTGTATGATTTGGTTTTAATATGAATATCATGCCTTTAACAATTTTTAAGCGGAGGAGGAGGAGGAGGAGGGAGGAGGAGGTTAGGAGGGGGGGATTTGGTATGTGGTTTGATTTAAAATTTTGAAATAGGCTTTATAGAAAATGCTAGTGATATCTCATGCGACAAAAAGCTAATTTAAGTTAGCTAATTTAAGTTTAATCTAGCCCTCTGGACACATTTGACCTATACAAGCATTTTGCTTAAATACTTAGTTTCAGTGCTGTTTCCAGCCAATGTGAGATTGCATTTCATCCTTAAAAATGCTTAAATTGGAATGAAGGGGATTGAACCCGCAACATCATGCAGTAAACAAAAGGCCCGTGCCGCCAGGCTAACCGTTTTGTTAAATTGTACATGTGTTCGGATATATTTATATTACAAACAAAAATTATGTTCTTCACTTCGAATAACTCCTTGTTCTTGGTTGCTAGGGATTCATGTCCTTTTGATTCGAGCTTTCTTTGTTAACCACCTAGCATAAAGAATTCCTCCCCTTTTTTCATGTGATCCTTTAACATCAGTGACATTTTCTTCATTTATTATAAAATGAGCAATTTCGATAATGTAGTTGTGAAGAGAAAAATAACTCTTTGATTTTCATTAATTAACAAAGTGAGAGAACATACAGATTTATACTCTTAAGTGTTTTTTTTTTTTTTTTTTTTTTTGATCAGTAAAGAGCAGAAAATATATTAATAAAAGCAGGCACAAAGCTCCAAGAATACCTGAGAGAGTAAGGGAGAACACTTGACACTCTCACCTATACTTGGTCGGGTTAGAAACTCACACCAAAGGAATTTAAGTTATTGACAACTATCTGACTTAGCCCGACCATAAGGTGAACAAAAAAGAAGATTTCATTTCGAGAGCAGAGGGGGTCTCATTCTCAAAAGCCGCCTTGTTCCTTTCATTCCACAACGTCCAGAATAAACAAAGAGGGGCCGCTAACCATGCTCTTTTCCGCTTTTTGCCAACACTAGCACTTGCCCAAGCGAGGGCGGTGTGGCCGTTAAGGAGCACTGGGTTACCATCATAATGTGAAGATTCACAACATCTTAGCTCTCGAACAATGTATAAGCAAATGGTTTATTGTTTCCTCCTCCTCCTCACATAAAAAATACCTGTTTACAAGGGGGATCCCTCTCCTCTTTAATTAGTCGAAGTAGCACGCTGCGCCAGAACTAAAGTAAAGAAACCCGGTTGGGAGGCGATTGGGTTCTAGATGGAGCGCCAAGGGAAATTTGTAGGGAGAGAATGCATTAGCTTTTGGTACATGAGTCTAACTGAGAAACCATCAGGCTTGGTCTCCTTTAAAATTAGGCGATCCTCTTGAAAGGGCCTAATTTTCCTGTTTTGAAGGAAAAGAAGGAACCTTTCCACCTCATCCATCTCCCAATCATTAAACGGTCTTAGGAAGACAGGGGACCAACCCCCATCCTCCTTTGAGGAGTCCCAAACTTCTGTTGCCACCATCTTTGTTTATAAAATTGAGCAGTGAGGGCAGCAGCCGGCTTAAATCCACCGCACCGGGGATCCTTCAAAAACCACGACCTCAGACCATTTCCTAAGGAAGAAGTAGAGTTTTGAGAAAAGGTGAGCCATTCTTTTCTGATGTCTTTCCATAACCCAGTACCATAACCTCCCCTAATGTCATTGGTGTTCCAGCCCCCATAACCTCCCCTAAGTGTTAGAACAAAGAAAGGAAACAAAATTAGAGTCTAATTAGAAGACTAAAGAGAAAAGGAAAGAAGAAAAATATTCCTAAATAGATTAGGAAACTAATCCTTAACACTCCCCCTCAAGCTGGAGCATATAGGTTGAATGGGTTACACATGTACTTAATCTTAATGCACCAAGCTTGTTAGACATGTACTTAATCCGATGGATAGATCTGAGGACGTTGGAAAAGTCGTCGGAATTGTCTACACGGCGAGTTGATGAGACCGGAGTGAGACACGGTCATAAGATGTGTCGTCGGAATTGACTGCAAGACGAGTTGATGTGACCCAAGGGCTGTAGATTCTTGGAGAAAGTCGATGAAGAATTTCTTAGAGAGGTTCGTCGGAGAAGGTCTGTTGGCGAAGGTCTGTCGGAAAAGGTTTGCTGGAGAAGGGCCACGAGAGAAGGGCTGTCAGAGAACGATCGTCGGAGAAGGTCCGCCGAAGATGGTCAGCAGGAGAAGGTCCGAGGAAGAAGGTCTGCGGGAGAAGGGTCGTTGGAAAAGTGGCCGGAAAAGTGAAGAGAAAAATAACCCTTTGATTTCCATTAATTAACAAAGTGAGGGAACATACATATTTATACTCTAAAGTGTTAAGAACCGAAAACAAGTGATCTAATTGGAGACTAAAGAGAAAAGGAAAGAAGGAAAATTTTCCTAAATGGATTAAGAAACTAATCCTTAATAGTCGTCAAAGGCCTATTCAACCAAAAAAAAATGATAATGTAGTCAAAGATGTCATGTTTTAAAAAATAATTGTGGATCCAGGCATAATATCTTAAGAAAGTTCATCTGTGTAAGAAACCCATTCAGATGGTGAGATAATGAAATAGTGACAAGAAAAATACTGTGTCAATGAAAGTTTTTGGGCTTCTCCTTTTAATAGTATGAGTCAAAATGAAGAAATAATTTTTTTAACATTTGAAGAGTTGCTGGTTCATGTATTGGTGCCCTCTGCAGTCATACTCTTCCACCCTAACATAACATATGTAATATTCTGCATATTTTAATGATTCAATGGACACTGTCCATTGTGTCATTGTATTGAATTTATGATCTTTTTTCTTTTTATTTGTGTTTTTTATTAACAATGAAGGTATTCTGCATGATTTTATTATTCAATGGACAGAGTCCATTGTAGCATTGGATTGAGTTTATGATGTTTGTATGTTTTGTTTTTAATTAACAATGAAGGTAGATCCATTTTTCCGTCTTCACTTTTGTTATTTTTTTCCAGACAATCCTTGTTTTCTTCCTCAGTCTCTTTTCTACTTTTTCTTCTGCACTTGTTTCTTGCCCTCATGATTACTTTAGGTTAAGTAACAATTAAAGTTTTTGTTGTGCAAAATTTTATATGCAGGTGCTCTAGATAAAGGAGGTGTTGGAGCACTGGAACTTGTTGCAATGGACATGAAAGCAAGGTTATGAGGTTTTGGATTTTTTTTTGTTTAACAATTTCTTAGCATATAATCTGTGACTAATTCATCTTGTCTCATTTATCAGGGGGATGTATGTATGTCGTACACTTAGCTATAAAGGAGTAGAGTTTGAAATTGTTGAAGCACCATTGGAAGGCCATATGACGGTATAGGGCAATCTTTTGCTTTGCTATTTAAAACACAAAATTAGCTATTGAGTTCAGTACCCCCAACTTCCCAGAATTATTTTGCTGTTATTATTAGTTTCATGAATGGAATTATTTTGATGGTTTTACTGTAATTTTCTTCCCTTTTCCCCTTTTTGGTACATATGGATGATTCCTGGTTTATCTAATTCTTAGTGGTTCTCCTAATTGGATTGGATTTGAATCAACCACAATATTATGTAAAACTTGATCCATTTATGGTGACGGATGACTTTTCTTTTCTGTTTGGACTAGCTGCATACATAGAAGTAAAACCAGAATAATTACTGCTAAAGGTTTGTGAATAATAGTATACTACTTACAGTGAAGGGGGATTGTGGAGGCTCCATTTGAAAGGAATCTTCTGCTAGAGGGCTACCTCAGGCTCAACTTTGATGGTTGTTTGCTAGGCTATCCTGTAAAACATGGGACTTATGGTTTATGTAGAGATCATAAAAGACAACAGTTAGATCCTTGTTCATTGAGGTTGTGATCCCAGCATTGTTGCAAGACATACATATTGCACATATTGCAAACTCGTTATCATCTTACAACTTCATGCTAGAAGGAGACTCCATGGGAAGCATGAGCCTTGGAAATTAGTTCATGCTTGTGTAAATTTATGATTGGCTAGATGTTTTGGATTATTCTCATATCGTTGATCTGTTTGCTAAGTGTTAAACGACCAACTCTCCTAAAAGCTCAAGCTTGTAGGATTTGGGTATAATATGAATATCATGCTTCTAACACCCTCCCTCACGTACGACCCTATACCCTCACGTTGAGATTCAAACAAATCAAATAGAGCCCTTCATGGACATTCAAATCAACAAATGAGGAATAGATTGCAAAGAGGTGGTGCGAATCCAGGACCTCTTGTCAAACTGGGCTCTGATACCATGTTAAACGACCAACTCTCCTAAAAGCTCAAGCTTGTAGGATTGGGTTTAATATGAATATCATGCTTCTAACACTAAGCAAGAGACTTATCAATTTGTAGCCTTTTGTTTTGATGTGCTTACTTATCCTGTTCATGCTTTGATTTGAGGTGGTCCTTTCTAAAGAGTATCTCATTCTTCTTCTATTGTATTTGAGTGTTAGGAAACAAATCGTTTGTTTCTAATCCATAAGAATGTCAGTCGTTAACTTCTACCACAAGCTAGTTCTGGTGATCAAAGATTGAAATTCCTGGAAATTTCAAATTTTAGAAAGTGCCTGAAATGATAAATGCAGAAGAAGTTTTGGTCCAAGAGAATTTTGTCATTATTTTCCCAACATTTTAGGATCTCTCTTATTTTATAGGAATTTTCCAATTTCCACTAAACTTTGGCAATTTTTTCAATGGTCAAAGCTCTAAATTGGGAGGCTGGGACTTGAACCTAGTTCTTCCATATGGGAATGAAGGCTTTTTGCTAAGTAGGCAGGTTCACCCTTAATAGTTTATAAGTGAAGCATATGTAGATATATAATTAATTTTTTTTCATTAAAATATAACTTTAATCAGTAAATTAGGTTTATTTATTTTATTTTCGAATTCAATTTAACTAATTGTTAAAAATTATTTAAACCATCATATCTTAATTAGTTTTACTTTGTCTTTTGCATAATAATTAAGTATATACTTATAGATTCAATTATAAATATTTGTCTACAAAAAATGAACTGTATGCATACATGCACGCATACACACATACATATAAGAAAAGTGAGTTGATCCCTTGTGGAGATGTCTCAAAATTTAGAGTAACTTGTTGAGATTTTAGGTTGTTAGGTGGATGCACCTCTTATCACCTGTTTATGCCTTCCTTTGGGAGCCCCTTGCAACTCCCATGGGGTTTGGAAAGGAGTGGAAGAATGCTTTCAGAATAGGCTTGCTTGGTGGAAAAGACATTATCTTTCAAAGGGAGGAAGATATACTTTGACAATGAGCATTATGTCCAACATGACAATTTATTTCATGTCTTTGCTATCCCGGGGAATCTAGTTGTGAGACTGCTAACATTCAACCTGATTTTTTTTTTCTTTTTTTCCTTCGTTTTTCTTTTTTGGGTGTGGGGGAGGTGGGGTTAGCTTTCAGTCACAAGCCACATTTGGAGAAGTAGTTTGTTTGTTGCAAGGAAAATACAAAAGGGGGCTGGGCATTACAAATTTATCTGTTCATAATCAGGGCTTTGTTGGGAAAATGGTGGAGATTTGCGAGTGAAAGGAACCTCCTTTGGAAACAGGTGATTGTAGGAAAGCATGCGTAGGAAGAAGGGAGGTGGTGTAGTAGAGAAGTAAGAGAGGGGCATGATATGGGTGTGTGGAAAACAATTAGAGGTGCATGGGAGGCACTCAAAGCCAAAACAAGGCTCAAGCTGGATTCAGTACAAGCTGAAGAAGTTTTGGATAGGGAACTGGTGTGGGGACACCCTTTAAGGGAATTGTTTATGGCTCTTTATTCTATAGCTCCCTCAAAAGATGTTTAGGTGGTTGGCATATGAGATGATGGTAGTTGGGGCCTTATATTTGTTAGTAAATCACGTGACTAGGATCTTAATGAGGTGGATATATTTTTTGGGAGATTGAATGACCACTCCATTATGGTGGGCTCTGAGCGAGAGTTAGAGGAGGTATGCCTTCTTTGGAAGTTTTTATGAGTACTTCATTTTGTTGGGTATAAAAGACAACTCAGTACAAATGGAGACTAAAAATGATGACTTTTTGGTTGAGTCCTTCTATTCCTCCTTAGTAGTTGGTAGAGTGAATCCTTTATCTCACAACATGATGAGGAACTCTTGTGCTCTTGTAAGGGCTTTGCTTGCCCACTAGAAAACAATCTCCCATGCACCGCCACATGCTATATCTCCAAGAGTCAGCATGTGAGGGCATGTGGGCCATTATTCGGCCATGTGCCTCCTTCTCTAGGGTCACTTGCCAACAAGTACTCCTAGCCCTCAGACAATCCTTCCTGAAGCCACATCACCACCTTTTGCCCCTTTTTGTGTTTGGTTCCCTTGTTCCTAGGGTTTTCCAACTACTCACAACAACCTCCTTTCATCTTTGAGCCTTGCATGTGTCTTGGTGTGTTGTGCCACCTCCTCCTTAGTATTTTTCTCCTCTATCTGGATCCTTAATAGCTTCAATTTCTCCGATATCTATCTTTAGCCTTGATCTAACATCCTGTTGGGGCTTTCTTTGATCCAATAATGCTTTGAACTTCTAGTTTGTACATATGGCTGCTAAATTTTCGAATTTTACTTTTGTTTTGTTTGGATGTCCTATTATTATATCATATAAATTGGTTGGGAATGAAAATTATCTATCCTAGTCAACCTCTATGGAACTCTGGTTTTTAGGCCAAGGTTATGAGGACCATCTTGTTACCCAAAAAACCGATATAATTACCATGGGTGGTAGAAAAAGATAAATGGCGCAACTATGCAATGTCTTGTGGCAATCAGTCGATCCCAAAATTTTATATCATCTTGGGGCCTGCAAACCATGCTATAATTTTGGAATCAGGTGAAAAACTTAAACACGAATGATTCCCAGTGCCTCTATTACTGGTTCATACTTTTGTCAATATGGAACAATAGGTCATAGGATTAAATATATTTATGACATGGTGCATATGCAATGTATGCTCAAGCTAGAGGGGCAGTGTTAAAGATTGTATATTTATTCTTTTCCTTTTTTTGTCTTTCTTATCTTGTATGTTTATATATGTAGAAGTGTAACATTTATTCATTGACTTCAATTCAGAACTCAAGTTCTCTCTCTTTACACCTATCAAATGTGTATGTGTGTATTAGAGAGAGAGAGAGAGATTTTCTATTTCAAGTTCTATGTAGACTGCAATATCTTTGCAAACTTCTCATTTTCAATGGTATTCTACTCAGGAAATGTATAAAAGAGCGGCAGAGTTTTGGGCAGAGTTGCGGGTGGAGTTGCTATCTGCTAGTGCCTTTCTTACTGATGAAAAACCTAATTCCAGTCAAGTGTGGCGGGTATACTGGGCAAGCCATCAGGTATATTATTTGTGGGCTTGGTGGTAAATGCTTTCTTTTTCACCTTTTTTTTTTCTTTTTTCCCAAAACAATTCTGGTGCCTCTTATCTATTTGGTTATTTATTTATCATTTTCCTTTCCTGTCTGTATGTATGATTCTAGCGTTTCTTTAGACACATGTGTATGGCGGCTAAGGTGCCTGCTGCTGTAAGGCTATCTAAGCAAGCGCTGATGGAAAATAAGTGTGTGGTCATTGGCCTCCAGAGTACTGGAGAGGCAAGAACAGAGGAAGCAGTCACCAAATATGTGGGTGCTTGATTGTGATGTGTTTTATTGATTCCTACCTTAGCTCATGTGATTTGTATTGTTTGGCATTCTCATGTGAATTTTCATTTTTAAAATTTTTGTTCTTTGTTTCATTTTTTTTTGACCAGGGTCTTGAACTTGATGATTTTATCTCGGGACCTCGTGAGCTGTTATTGAAATTTGTGGAAGAAAATTATCCTTTGCCTGAAAAGCCTGAATCACTCCCAGGTATATATAACATATATTTCCTGGACTTTTTGTAATTTCATATCTTTTACCCCTAGAGGAGTCTTCACTTTCTAATCTCATTACAGGGGAGGAAAGTGTAAAGGAGCTTCAAAGAAAGAGACACTCTGCAACGCCTGGTGTTTCCCTTAAAGGGAGAGTTAGAAAAGTTGCTAAATGGAGACCTGCAAGTGATGGTGAAAGTGATGAAGATTTTGAACGTAAGCTTCTTGAAATTGAATTGTGAAGATTAGTTGCATTTATCAGTGCATGTCTATATCCCCTCTTCCTTTTTTAATTACATAACTCAACAATGTATCATTATTTTCTTTCATTTCCACATTCATTCATCATCTTCTTCAGTGTGTGATATTTTTAATGTCATTCAGTTCTTTATTTGGCTTCCATTATCGTGTCTTCACAATTAGTATTTGGAATCTTCTTTGGCATCACTGAGTGTACTTTCACTTTAGTGTCCTTGTTTGTTTGTGTATTCTTCCTGTTGGAGCATTGCTGCTGTCAAACATCAGGCTTCTTTTATCAGCTGGAATACCTACTTGTCCATGTGCAGTCGTTTGTTTTATTTTATTTTAAGTACTAAAGTTTTGTCTGACTTATACAGCTGATTCAGAGCATGAATCTACTGAATCTGATGATGAATTTCAGATTTGTGAGATTTGCAATACTGAAGAGGTAATGCCTTCCATTGTCTTTAAATGATTTACATACTACCATTGTCTTACTACTTTCTGTATTTTTAAATTTAGGAGCGGAAGAAATTGCTACAATGTTCCTATTGTGCTCAACTAGTCCACCCATCATGTTTGGTCCCTCCTATGATTGAAGTAGTATCTGAGGAATGGTCGTGTGACTTGTGCAAGGAAAGAACTGATGAATATCTTCAAGCAAGACATGCCTATGTAGCAGAACTTTTGAAGAGGTTCATGATTCAAAATTTCTGTTTCTTTTATCTATTTTTCTTTATTGTTTGATTAAAAAAAATCATTAAAAGCAGTAATATATACTCCCTAAACATTACATTAGGTATGAAGCAGCTGTGGAGCGCAAGTCTAAGATTTTGGAGATAATTCGTGCTCTGGATCTTCCAAACAACCCCTTGGATGATATTATTGACCAGGTAGTGGCCATGTGGCCTGCTCTGTGTGTGTGAGTTGAGTCCCTTATTGTTGTAAAATATTATTTGTCCATCCAATTTTTCTTTACAAAAATCCCTTTTTTGTCCAATGTTCATAAATATATGCTACTATTAGAAATTTTTTATTGTGTGGTTTACTTCATTTACCTGTGTCATCTTTTCTGTCTGATGTAACCATTGATGATCCTAGCAAGGACAGTAATGGGGCTGTTTGGAGTGAGTTAGTAGATGAACATAATGGAAGCTATATATTTCATTTTCAAAGAATGGTAGGATGGGATGGAGTTGTTGGGCCTAAAAATTGATTTATATTAGAAACTTTACTGATGACAGGTTCATGTGTAACATGAACATCACCTTCCTCACATGAACAAAAGGCTTTACTGCCTTATATTTGATGTAAACCACCCTTTCCTTTCTCTTACTATTCATGGAATTCTTTGCATTGGATGCATGAAAGACACAATGTTGAATTTGGAAAAACCCAGCATCTACATGTGTAGCAAAAGATGTTGTTCTAGTGAAAACTCAAAATGACAAGCCTTAGGTACTTGTCTTTGGGTATTTAACTATTTTCTATGTCAGGGTTTTATGGGCTTCTCTACCTCTTTTATTAGGAATTTTATGTCCTTTAATTTTGCAAGTTAGCTTTGCAAAGCTAGAAAAGATAGAGTATTTTATGAAGTGATTCCATCATAGTCCTAGTCCAAGCTGGTTCAATTCAGGAAGCTTATGCTTCATGCTCCTAGTTCTAGCTGGTTCACTGCTGGATTATTAGAACTGTTGTCCCATAGCTGATGCAAGTTGAAGGGTAAAGTCTTATCCATTTCCATCTTTATACCCCATGACATCTCACCGTTGCTGTCTATGTAAATTAATTTTGTCTTTTAGTTGTTTTGCCATATTTACTTCAAATGCATGCCTACTGCTGTAAGTAATTTATCTGTCATTTTCCTTTTCATGAACTATGCATGCTCAAGCCACTATGCATGAATCATAAATGCAAGTTATCCATCTTGCGGAATGAACAATTTGTTTTTTCTTAAGTAAGAGCTTATATAATGATTCATATTGCCATCCAATAATGTTATTTTATTTTTTGTCTCTCTTTTGGCAAAGTTCATGGCACTTATTATTAGACTAAATATGTTAGAAATGACTCTTTCTCAATGGGTATCATATTCCTCCCAGTACTTTTAGGATAATACATAGGCTTTCACTTTTACCCAAGGTTTCCAATCTCTCACAATAAATTGATATAAAATTGAAAGTTGCTTATGAAATTCTGTTTTAATGTTTAGGCAGAAATTAATTGTAATTTGTGTTGTTGCCTCATATATTGTTGATTGTACATGTTAGATATTGTACAGTCTTTTCCTTTATTGTCTTACTGTATTGTGGGTCCCATGAGTGTGTGAGTGTGTATATATATAAGTCCAATATGTAATGTAGAGTTAAGTCTTTTTTTCCGTGAAATAATAAAATTAGGGATTCTCTCGTTTCTCTCTTCACAGTACATGTATGCACATGTTTACTTTTTCTCTTGTTTACACCTTATTCCTTTTGTTTACACCTTACTAGTTGTTTACTGAAGATCAATTTCAGAATGGACGGCTTCTGCTGCATCTGATGATATTCTTCTTGCTGACCATACATGTAATCTGCAGCTTGGAGGTCCAGATAAAGTTGCAGAAATGACAGGGAGGCGAGGCATGCTTGTGAGGGCCTCAACTGGAAAAGGTGTTACTTATCAGACACGGAACACGTGAGTTTGTGCAGGTTTTCTATTTTTTGAAAGAAAAAATTGTTTAATATTCAACTTATCATTTGGTAGCTGAATTTCTCTCTTATTTTTCTCTAGAAAGGATGTGACAATGGAAATGGTCAATATGAATGAGAAGCAACTCTTCATGGATGGAAAAAAGTTTGTTGCCATCATATCTGAAGCTGGATCAGCTGGTGTTTCTTTGCAGGCAGATAGAAGAGCAGTGAATCAGGTATATCTGATGTGTTAACCTTTTTACATCTTCATGCCATTACTCTTTCAGTGTCATAAATTGGACACTACCGGTTGTGATGGACTTACATAAGGCTTGGGGGTGGGGGGCGAAGGAGAACTTCCCTCCACCCTGAACCCATAGCCCTTTTGCTTAGAAGAAAATGGGAGGAGGCCATATTTCTTCTGCAATGCAGATGCCTCCATCAATGGGTTAATCGCAAAATTCCTATATAACAACTTTGTTTTTTGTTTTTGTTGTTTGTTTAATTAAAATAATCAAAGTTTAGTATTATAATCTGATAAAATAGGAAATGCTAAATCAAAATTTGGTCAATGTGATTTGACAAAATAAATTATTTTTCAACTTCAAGATGTAGATCTCATCCCTTATTCCACTTTTGATAATAAAAGACTTTTTCTTGATCTATGCTGTTCTTTGACTAATTTTAATGCAGAATTTTCCCAAACTCGGTACCAGTTCTGGGATTGGGTGCTCTTTAGGGTTACGTGATTTTAAATTTTCTTATAGAATGTTTCATTCTTTTAATTTTAATTCGCCTTTTGCATAAACAATTATTGAAACTATTGAAATAGTATTTGATGAAATTTTTTTACTTCTTGTTTTGTCTTTTCATTTAAAAAAAAATCCTGAATTATTAAAGTTACTCAAACTTGTATTGGTAACTTCTTTTTTCTTTTTTTCTTTTTTGCTATTGTTATTGGTTGAAATGGGGTCATTGAATCTCCTCCTTACCAATATGCTTTATTGTTGCTTTTTGATTTGTGTCTGACAATGCATTCAGTTAAACGATTTTGACTTAAAGAAGCCATCAATGTTTATTTATTTTTATTTACAAGTTATAAAATAGTTTATAGAAAACTTTTATCATATTATTGTGGGAAATTGCCTAACTCTCGAACAAATTTCTTATTCTTCTACTATACATCACATTATATGAACTATTTCGTAATATACAGTGAACTACTGATCAAAAAAGAAAATCGTAATATACAGTGTTGTGATGCATCACATGATCTCCGAGTTGTCTTTTTATTTTCTCGCCACACAGCAGCTGAATTCTTTTTTACCTGTTTCCTCCCTAATGCTAGAGAAGAAGGGTTCATTTGACTCTAGAGCTTCCCTGGAGTGCTGACAGAGCAATTCAACAGTTTGGAAGAACACACCGATCAAATCAAGCTTCTGCACCTGAATACAGGTGGACTATTCATCATATTTATTAATGTTCTATATGTTTGAATTGTGGCTGGACTAATTAGAATTGCCTTATTTCATTTCTTGAATATGGTTGATAATAAGTGTGCTCTATTTAAGATAGTATTTCTAAGTCATGATTATGCAACTCCATGTTGAATCAATATATTTTAAGGTGTATGAGAATGGTTGTATTCCATGGAGATCCTGTTGAATTTAATCATATCATAGGAGAATTTCTTTTACAGAACTCCAAATTTTTTCCTTGTGTAAGTAATATGAATGTTGTCTCTAATAATTAACTGCCAATGGGTTTACAGTAATTAATAGATGCCATGGTGCTATTCATCAACTTTGTAAATCTTTTAGGTGAGGTATAATTGCTCTTGTTTATGTTTTTTTCCCTAATCAGATTCTTGTGTATGCTTTTTAGGATTCTCTTTACCAATTTAGGTGGTGAACGCCGCTTTGCTTCTATTGTTGCCAAGAGATTAGAAACCCTAGGGGCCTTAACACAAGGAGATCGCCGGTAACTGGATCTATTCAGTTTTTTTTTTTTGTTACATCAATGAGCTATTCTGAAGTGAATTATATCATCATCCCCTTATCAGAGTATTTCTTGATTGATTGTGTTTCCTTCATTATTGGATATATTGCAGGGCGGGTCCATCATTGAGTGCTTACAACTATGATAGTGCTTATGGAAAGAGGGCCCTGACGGTGATGTATAGAGGAATCATGGAGCAGGTTTTGATAATCTTATTTTGATATTGTCATGTTCACTGTAAACTATGCTTAGTGAATTTTTGTGGACTGAAATTTAGTTTTTCAGGATTCTCTTCCAGTTGTACCTCCAGGATGTTCATCTGAAACCAGAGACAATTCAAGAGTTTATTATGAAGGCAAAAGCTGCTTTAGTGTCTGTAGGAATAGTTAGAGACACGGTTCTAGGTAATCTTTTAGCATCTGAAAATGATTCGTAATGTGGCTATCTTCTTTAATTTTAAGACATCTTAATATATGTTTTCTTTTTAGCTGTACTTCATAATCTTTTAACCATCAGTCTGTAAGATGCTTGATAAAATATTGGGTTTATATTATTTTGTGTAGGTAACGGGAAGGATTCTGGAAAGTTGTCTGGCCGTATAGTTGATTCAGACATGCATGATGTTGGACGTTTTCTCAATCGACTATTAGGACTCCCACCTGATATCCAGAATAGGTTGGTTTTTTGTTCCTTAGAAAGTGATATCCTTGTTGCAGTTGTAATTTCACTTCACACATCTCTATTAAAATACAGGCTGTTTGAGTTATTCGTTGGCATCCTTGATCTTCTCGTTCAGAATGCACGGACTGAAGGGCATTTTGACTCGGGGATTGTTGACATGAAAGCTAATGTTATTGAGTTACAAGGAACACCAAAGGTAATTTCTAGGATAGGATCCTGTTGGCCTAATTTTATGCAAATACATTAACTTCTGTTCCTTTTTTTCCCTCTGTTTTTCCTTTTTCTTTTCTTCAGACTGTTCATGTTGATCAAATGTCTGGGGCATCTACTGTAATGTTTACTTTCACTCTGGATCGTGGAATCACATGGGAGGTAATTTTCCTAGGCACTGCTGCAATTGTTATTAGTATATCTTTTTTTCTTGGAAATAAATTCGTAATTGGTAATCACTTTATCCACTTGTAGTCTGCAACTACTTTGCTTGATGAGAAGCAAAAAGATGGAGTTGGTTCAGCCACTGATGGGTTTTATGAATCTAAGAGGGAATGGTTGGGAAGACGACACTTTCTTTTAGCATTTGAAGGGTATGATAGATAGATTATTTTTTATCCATTTTTTTATCATGATCTTCTTAATTTATCTTACATTTATGGTCATAACTCTGGATAACAGACACAAGGTTGCCTTATCTAACAAGAGACCTGCTGATGTGTTGGGAATTTTTACGTTTTGGGTTTTTCTTTAGATGTTCTTGTGGTAGCTTTGTGCCTTGGCATGTGGCTTTGCTTTGATGGTTTTCTTGTCTCCTGTGTTGTTCTTTTTACCTCTCATTTTAAGAATAATTCATCCATTTTTTTAACTCTTATTCATGTGATGAATAATGTTGAATGTATATAAACTTGCTGGCATTATTTTTTACCTACATGGAAGGTAACATGCTGAGTTTGACTTCATTGGAATTAGTCAACTTTTATATGTTAATAAATTCCATTAAGTATTTGTTTTTCAATTACAAAGAAACCATTCATATTAAAATTTCTGACATGGTATACTAGCATATCATTCACCTAGTGCTGAAAGCATACAAGGATATTGAACCCTGCATGCAACTGATTGTGTTCTTTTGATTAGAAGCCTAGATTTATAGTTATATTGCAAATGAATTGACTAAACAAAGGAGTGAGCCTCTGATTGGTTTTTTATTAGGCGTAAGTTAACTCTTTGGTGCTGCTCATCCTTCCTTGCGTTTTAATCTTTTTTGTTCAACCAAATGTTGCTTCCAGTCAAAATAAGATTCAATGAACAGGGGAGTTCACTGGAAAAGATATAGCCTTGCAATCTTGCAACCCCTTGTCAATCAAAAGAGGAAGTATCTAAGATTCTCTCATTTCATTTTCTCCTGCATCAGCTAGATCCTGTCAAAAATGTGAATCTTCTTCCTGAGCTTCCATACAGGACCATAGGCTTTAATATTCTACTTGTTGGAAATCTCCCAAGAATGGATTGTCCAAATTCTACGAAACTAGAAGTGATCGACCAGTGAATCTATCTGTCTCTGAGTTAAAATTAGTTCATATTGTAATTTAAATGGTGAATTGAGATAAATTTTAGATTGAATATATATATATATATATATATATATATATATATATATATATATCTTTCTCCCATAAGTGTTGATGTGTAAATGTTTTTATTAACAATTTATGGTTATTCTATGCTAGGATACAAGTGGTCAGAAACTCTGGAGGGTCAATTCTCTTTTCATTTTAAAGGAAGAGTTGTTGAATTGACTTGGCAAGAGGTGTTCTGAGAGGATATAGGATTTAAACCCTCATATTGTAAATACAGAGGCCTATGTACTTCCAGATTTTATAACTGTTGGCATATTTGAATGATCAATTCGATCACTGTGATTGGGCCTTATTGGCTCTTCATTTCTTTTCCTTGCCCCTTCATCTCCTTCTGTACTTCTTGTGTAGTTCAGGCGAGCCCACTTCTTGCATTAGGTGCCCATTCATCTTAATCGAATCATCTTTGCCTATTGAGAATAAATAATTTCATTCATCTCAAGGCTATATAAGTTGAGATATTATTGGTGTGGACTGACGAGTTGTTTTGTAAGAGTGCTATTTGGAAATGAGACTGCTAACTCTGTTATGGTTCTCCCATGTGCTTCTTTTGACTTCAGCCTTGATCCTTCTTATTCTTTTTTCTTGTACACAGATACATCTGTATGCAGATGATTTTATTTCACTATTATATCTTTTGAACTAGTGAATTTCTTGTTGACTTTCTTTTTTATTGTTAAATGTGTTCCAGTTCTTCTTCGGGAATGTTTAAGATAATTCGTCCTGCTGTTGGGGAGGCAGTAAGGTATCAGCAGTAGTGATAATCAGATTTCCCCTAGTTTTGAAGCTTTAGTTTCTATTCTGCCAATTCATTTTCTTTTCCTTTTTTTTTCTGTGTAGGGAAATGACTCTGGCAGAACTTAAAAGCAAGTACAGAAGAGTTTCTTCCCTGGAGAAGGCTCGTAGTGGTTGGGAAAATGAATATGAGGTTTCATCTAAACAGGTGAAGTTTCTTGATAACCTAATGCTTCTAGGATGTAGTGATAAGATTTGCAAATGGTTACTTCTACTTTTTGTTGGATTAGTATGACTACATGAGGCCGGTGGATGATATAATTGGATATCTAATGTTTCTTTGGATATGCTGAAGATCAAAGACAAATTGATTGCTCATACACTTCTTTTTAAGTGATCCAACATATAGACAAACAAGGTGTACCAAAAGCTAATACCATTAATATCATTAATTGATTGCTCATATTTTCTCTTCTTCCTTACAGTTCAAAAGAAATTACTGCTGTTATCCTATTAATTCTCTTGCCTCATCAGTTTAGTACAAGTTAGTAAGAATAGTAGTTCATGTTTTTGGGCCGGCGTGGCAGTAAATTCTCATTTAAAGTGATATGCAATAGATGTTCCATGTCCAATCTAGGCATTCGTTTGTATTGAATTCTCTGTTTACTGTAGTATATCTCCAATTGCAGCATTTATTTGGCAGTAGCATGGTTATTTTCAGTTTTACTTCTTTTTTATTCATGTGGTAAATGTACTTTTCTTTCTCCATTGTTTCTTGTAATTGATGGGTTGGCTTCAGGCTGGTATTTTGGTAATACAGAGAAAATTTGTCAAGATGAAATGCTTGTTTCTGGGCAATCTGCTAAAATGAAATCATACTTAAGCTACTGCAATAATTACTATTGTGGGTTTTTGTTTTTCTAACAAAAATTCCCTATGTTGTCTTTTAGGCAAATATACCATTATGCTGATGATTCCTTAGCTAATATTTTTCCCATAGCTTACAATCATCTTTAACTGCAGTGCATGCATGGCCCGAATTGTAAGCTTGGTAACTTCTGTACAGTTGGTAGAAGACTACAGGAAGTAAATGTTTTGGGTGGCCTTATTCTTCCAATTTGGGGAACTATCGAGAAGGCACTATCTAAGCAGGTAATCCAACCTTTGTATTCAGCTTAATTTATCGGATTATTAAGATCATGATACTGGGTCCTTCCTAGTGGAACACTATAATCTGGATTCTAATATAATAATTGCTGGTTTTTCAAATAAACTTGTGTTTCCAGAATATAGATATGTGGTGTCTCAGTTTTAGCATTACACTGCATATAAATTGTGACGTAAAGAGAAGTGGTCTTTATACAGTTCACATGATAATATTTTTATATCATGGGTTTGTTCCACTTACTGAACTTTTATACTAATAGTCACTTCAGTACTTCTCTATTAATAGTATAAAGTTTCTCAACTTGCATTTTTTCCCACTAATTCTAACTATGAGCATATTCTATGAGATTATGTTGCCAGAATTTTAGCTGGTTACCAACCGTTGGAAGCATTTTTATGGTAATGTGCAATTAGGTAGACAGGAATAGACATTGCCTTAATATTTGGATTTGTTAGCTTAGTTTCAACACCAAATTGCCTTTCCAGGTTCTACTTAAGCTAAAAGAACATGTCGATCTGATTTTGAACCCGTTTAGTTGATGAAAACAGATCCTTGATAAATGCTGCTAGAGAGTGTTGAGAATGACTCTCTTATGGAGAGGGTTTTCTTTGGCAAGTGTTGTGTTAGTCAGTTTCAGGATTTAAGGATTTTGGCAAGGACACCTTTTTAATTTGGATATGCAGTAGTGTAATCATTGTGAATCAGAAAAGAGTTTAAGAGTGAGATTTTGGGTTCTGTGATTGGAAATAGATGTTTCATTGTTAGGCCTTAAAATCATCCCAAGAAAATGGAGAAAAAGGAGTTGATTCCTATTAGTGATGTTGTCAATATGGAGGAGCATGCTAGGGTTCTCGGTGCAGCCTAGAACCCTTTCTTTTAGATATCTTGGCATTTGCTGGGAGCCCCTTTCAAATCAACACGGATATGGGATGTGATAGTGGAGAGATTTAAAAAACAGTTGCTATGTGGAAAAGACGATATTTATCCTTAGGAAGAAGGTTGACTCGGATTCAGAGTATTCTTTTTAGCTTGCAAAATTCACTTTGATCCCTCTTCATCAATCTAAGACATATTTGAGGCTGGAAATTTTCCAAAGAGACTTCCTTTGAGGAGAGATGCCAAAAACAACAGAATTGGGAAGAATGAGGTGAGAAAGGAAAGGATAGAAACCTTAGAATCTCACTGATGTTTTATGGTAGTCTCACCTAGAGAAGCAAGTCAATGAAGTCTCACCATTGAGGATTGCAATATTTTTCAGAAAACGAAATATTATTACTCAATCAAATTTCTTTTTTATTTACATCATTTAGCTTTATTTATAGGTTTCTTTAAGAAATTCAAAATGTACTAAATTTCTAATAACCTATTATGACCCTAGTCCTAATCTGATCCCAATTACTTGAATCCTAGTTCTAGTTTGATTCTAACTACCAATCTTTATGTAGAAACTAAGAGAAGAAGAGTTGGAGGAATGAATTCCTTTTCTTTTCCATCGAGTCTTCATACATATATATACAAGAAGGATAGGCTATATTGTAGGTAAGATGATCTACTCTTCCTAACTGGTTACAACCCCATAAGTAAAGTGTCTTAATAAGATACAAACCAATACGTTAACTTGTGATTTATACTATAACGCTTTATTTGATTCAAACTATTAAATCTAATTTGATTCTAATTGCAATAAATATAAATTCTCTTCTTGATATATAGCTTAAAAATTCATCTTCATCAAAATGTGAAATGTATGTTTGAGTCATCCCATATTATTATCCTCATTTGCTTGATGCTCAATGTGGGCTTAATTAAGAGTGTATGTTTAGTTACTTCTCAGTGAATTGGCTGGAGTATTTAACTATTTTCCAGATTCAACTCCAATTTATCATTTTAGGTGTCATTAACATCCATCATGCATCTTCCCTGCAAAACTCCGATGCCAGCTTAAAATACTCTCTTATTGCATAATATGGATAAATAAATTATTAAGAACACCAAACAAAAAAAAGCAAAGCCCCATGTACAAATTGATGTATACAAGCTGATTAAAGGCAAAAGTAAAGGAACATAGAATTCGGATCCTTAATCAAACTATCTATAATGCCAAAGTTACCTATACCTATAATAAATTAGTTGTTCCCATCTCCCCATTAGACCTTGTGAAAAAGGTCTTTAGAAACACATTTTCCATAACAAAATGAACTGCTCCGAGGTTTCATGGTTCTCACTATTTTCAACTCATGCATAAAAATTAAAAAGAAAAAAAATAGAAAGTCAGAAAAGGGATACCATCTTCTGTACCCACAACACCACCTTGCCAACTAAGATGAACATCTCTGTTTCGCATGGTGAAGGACCCATTGCATGCCAAACAATGAAAATGTCAAAGACCATAATTCAGCTGGCACTTTCAGTACATGTGAATGTGATCTGTAGGTTCAAAATCTTGTTAACACCACCTATTAATCAGGGGCATCCTCTGCTTATAAGCTGATCTCTCACACTGTCTTTTTTATTAATAAAATAAGACTCCTTTTGGATTCTACATAGTGTATGGGAAAAGAAGAAACCTTATGTAGCTTGAGAAATAAACATTTAGTTACCATGACAAATTTTCCTATCCTCTACTTCATTCTTCTTGAGACATTAACAGAGTCCAAACCATAGAGCTCATTCACAAAATAATTATTTACAAGTTTCTAAGCTCCATTTTTTTCTGCAGGATATTGCATTCAGTTTATGATAGTTCAAAATCTCCTTGTAAAAAGACTGATAATTGGCCTTCCATTTTTGTTTATGCTCACACACTCTCAGTTTATATTAGTTGGTTGTTCATCTTCAATGATGATATCTGAAATATTGTGTAACATCCGTGCAGGCCCGCCAAAGCCATAAACGCCTCCGAGTTGTGCGTATGGAGACGACCACAGATAACCAGCGAATTGTAGGGCTTCTTGTCGCCAATGCAGCGGTTGAATCTGTCCTTCAAGGTTAACTCTCTCTCTCTCTCTCTTGCTCAATAATATGTTAAGAAAATGGTTTCAAGAAATGAACTCATGATTCTTCATGTTCATTAGTTTTCTTCATTTGATTAGGGAAAACGTTAGGCAATGACTATCCTTAAAAGGAGTTACTGTTAGACATTGATCCAAATGTTCAGATTTTAGATTCTTACGTTGCCCCATTAATCTTATATTTTGTCTTGATAACCCTTTTTGCAGATCTAGCATGGGTTCAAGATCTTGATCCTTGAGTTGAGAGGATCCAATTTTTCTTTTTTCTTTTTTTATATTTTTGGTTGTGAATCAAATGACTGATGAAATTTATCAGTAAGGTACCACCTATATCGTTCCCGCCAAAGGTGGATGGGGCTTTGAAGATTGGGAAACAGTCTGATTGCAGCAAACTGAAGTCAGCTTCATTTTGAAAATGGAAAGAAAGACACTGCACATTGTAGCTACTTGGTGCAGCATCATATTTGATTGATATTTGATTTTTTGTCACTCCATTTTTTGGGCCTTTTAAATATATATATATGTAAATTATTCAGGATAGGAAAAATACTACAGTTCACTGGCAGCAGTCCTGGAAACTAATTTGTATCTTTCACGCGGATATTGTAATTCGATTTATAACTGAAATGCAATGACTTTACTTTACGCTCAAATCATTTGTATCATCCGGAAACAATACACAAAAGCACAGCGCACAAACACACTCTTAAAAACACCAAAACCAAAAAAGAAAGAAGGAAAAGCAAACCCACATCTGTATCCCATTCATATAGCATTAAGCTACTGTGTGTTTTTTTTTTTAAGATGTGTCTCAGATTATTAGTAGTATATACATCAGCATGATGAACGTTGCAGTAGAGGCTGGCGCTGAGGAAGCCCTGGCGTCAGCATCTCCTACTTTTTAGAACAAGGTCCTGTTGAACACTCCATCCGATTCTTCAATTATGGTTTGGATGGCATTACTGAGAGCCCCATAAGCATCACCGGAGTTCCCGGGCGGGCTGGCATCTGCGGACGTCTGATCTGTCTGGCAGCCGCTGATAAGAATTCCGCTGTCTGGTAACGCCCTCTTCCCGGATCCTGCATAAACCTCTTGCTTGCTTCCCACTTCTGTCTCCAATGCAGGTTTCACGTAGTCATCGTTGTTGTTGTTGTTGTCTTCAAGCTTTTGTTTCAGGAATTCCTGCGCCAGGTTCCCCACCATTCCCAAGAAACCTCCTCCGCCATCCCCGCCGCCTCCACCTTGTTGGAGCTTGTTCATGATAACATTCATGAACTTCTTCACCTTCGGACTCGCATCATCCCCGAAAACGTCAAAAAGCGTTGGCCTCAGTTTCCCCACATCAATGTCGTCTTTACCCGTTTTTTGTTTGAGTATGTCGATGAGAGTTGAGAGCGGTAGAGATCTGCTCTTCACATAGCCGCGATCGCCGTATTCAGCATCCTCCTCCTCCTCCTCCTCCTCCTCGTGGCGGCGGCGGCGGTGGTGGTGTTTAAAGGCCGAAGGCAGCTCAATTCCGCGAGATTCGATCGCGCCCTGCACAGTTTGGTGGAGGAAGGATTTGAATCCGAATCCAGATTCTTCTTCTTGTTGTTGTTGCTGCCTGGTGCTCTCTCCGATCTGCTCTTTCGCCTCATCGATCAGGCCGCCGCTGTGGCAGGAATCCGACACTATCGTAATGGAGCAACCCTCCGGAACCTCATCAACGAAAGACCTGAAATCGTCATCTGAAAACAAAACAAAACAAATCGTCAGTCATTCATCACCTGGATTCCAGAATCCGAGAATCGAGAGGGAAACTAAAGAAGAAGAAATCGTGAGATAGTGATTTGGACCGGTGATGAGATTCATGTCAGTGGGGACGATGCACTCGTCGTAGCCGGTGTCGTCGTCCTCGCCGGTCTCGGCGGGGAGTCGAGTGCCATGACCGCTGTAGTGGACGAAGAGGAAGTCGCCGGGGTGGGCAGATCGGACGAGGTTAAGGATGGCGCGGCGGATGTTCTTGCCGGTAGGCTGGAGGCCGTGGGGATCGGTGTCGATGAGGACGGTGATGTCGTCGGGGGAGAATCCGTAGCGATCGACTAGAGATTTGTACATTCGGTTGACATCGTTGATGCAGCCCTTGAGCTCGGCCTTGGTTCCCTGGTAATTGCATCCTATCAACACTGCCTTCTTCCCCATGATGATTTTTTTTCCTTCACTCTTCTTCTTCTCTTCTCTTCCCTTCTCTTCACCTCTAACTTTGTCCTTTTTCTTCTTGCTTGGTCGGCCCGGGCCGGGTGGGTGACGATTGGTTGGGATATCCAAGTATCTTTCAATGCAATATACAGGTGGATGTCGGCCATATGAATCATGATGGAGATTTTTTTGGGAGGTCAGCTTTACTCTCATTACCCCTTTGCATTTGTGTTTTTTAATGTTTAAATTTATCTTTTACAATTTCACATTTGGTTTCTTCCTTTTTTTTTTTTCTTTTTTTTTCTATTTTTTTTGTTTTTTTATCTTTTAAAAGAGTCCACTATATTAGGGTTTTTTTTTTATAAGAATAATAAAATCATATTTACAGACTCATGAGAAATAGTTTTCTTGATTGATTTATTTATTTATTCTTGATATAGAGAAACGATACAAAAAGTCCTTTTGTTTACTCATCATCATGATTTGACCGAAAATGCCTTAATTTTTTAAAATAAAAATATATTATTAGATTTATGTTCTTGGTGAGAAAAAATAAAGGTTTTGTTTTCTGTTTTTGAAAATTGTTTTATGATATTTAAAACAAGATAACAAGTAAAATATGAGAATATATTTGGTTTCTAGTACTTTTTATTTTGAAAAATACAAAAAAACATTAAATCAAAATAATAAGAACAAATTTTAAATAACATTATTTTGATGTTATTTATTTTTTTAAAAACAGATACCACTCATCCTAAGATTCAAATTTAAAGTACAACAAACATAACCTCATTTTACTATAAGAATCATTCATTTTAGAGAGCATGTGGATATGATGGAGTGGGAAAAGGTTTAAAAAGTCAAATAAATATTTTTCCTTCAACTTTCCTCTTTTACCTTTTTGTAAGATAATTCATTGCATAAAAATTTGCACCTTGAATCAAGCTTTAAGATGCTTGATCTTGAATTAAAGTGACCATAATTTTTTCATCTTTTTTTTTAGGTTCCTAAAAGTTGTGGTTGGAGACCATGGCGGTCTAACGGATCTTTATTTTAATTAATTCGGAGTTTCCTCCTCCATAATGCAGTCCAAAATGTCAAAGATTATATCTCATTTTCGCTATCATTTGAGAGCACTTCAACTAAAGCACGCTATCTTATCATAGAGTATATCACGCATAAATTGCAATTTTCGCATAGCTTTGATTTGAAAAAGAAAAAAACAAAAAAACAAAAAGATATCCGATATGCCCTCATTCCCATTTTTTCTGTTTTGTAATTTCAAAACACTGGTAACATCATTACGGTGTCTACGGTGCTTTGTGGTTTCATTCTATTTTTTTAAATTTAGTATTTTTTTTTATTTTTTATGTTTTCTTTTGTTCTTGCTTTTATAGAAAATGGGTTTAAAAAAGGAGAACCAAATAGACCCTCCTTCCTACCTTATTTTTGTTCCCTATTTTACACGTGGCCATGTATTCGGTAAAATTATTTTTTTATAGTTAAACATTTTAGTTATAATATAGTAAATCGGTAAAATTACTTTTTTATAGTTAAACATTTTAGTTATAATGTAGTAAACTCTTCACACTGAGATTCGAATCCAGGGCCCTGCCCTCCATATGCCTTGTCTATTTAAACTTGAATTTGTTAAGATGAGCTAGGCATGATGTGTTATATTTTGTCGTATATGCAAATCCCACACCAGTTAAAAAATGGGTTTGCTTTTACCTCCAAGCTTATAAAAGTGTTTTTCCCTTTTTGTAATATTTGCACCTCTTCCCCATCTTTCTTTAGGGTATTTGTAGTATTATCGAATCAAGCTGGTTTACTTTTCGACTCACTCTCTTAAATCGATTCAGAATCCTAAGCTCAGAATTTCTTTAATTAGCTGTAGTGTTTCGCTCATTAGCTTCAAGGACATAGGTATTTATACCGAACTCGCTAAATTCTTTCATGTTTCCTTTATACCTTTAGTTATTCTAGTTGTTGCATTATTTGATGCTAGCGGTACAATAACCTAGATAAGAGTTTATGTTTTTTTATATAAATATGCTTGCGGGTTATGGCAGAATTCGATCTTTTCACATCAAAAGTTGCCTATAACCATTGATAGTTGAAATACATGTCTCGAGTGAAGCAGGCATGCTTTATGGTCATGTAGCCCGATTCTACATCATAACCGTTTCCTTTAACCATCGATACAAACTGCTCAAGCAGGTGCCTAATTTGTTCTGAATATTTCCGCAAAGCTTTCCGTTTCACGAAATTGATATTTTGACATCATTTGGACCAATCCAGCCTTTCCTGAGAACTTTTGTTCTGTCTAAAGATACTGGTCTAAGTGAGACTATGGTGATCAATTCAATATTTCTTAAGACTGTCCTAGTATTTGCAAACGTAGTTGTGTGGAAAAATGACAAAATCTGGGTCAAAAACAAAGATCACAAATGCAAAAGTAGATGTTGAAAAATATGATGGCCGGAATAATTTAATATAAGGTGAGTGATATGAAGGGATGCGCTATATGCTAGATTTAGATTAGGCGTTTTAAGCAAATAAGACCATGATTCGTGAGAATGAGTAGGAAATGCTCAACATAAAATTGTGGCTGATCCGCTTCGTTTAAACAAAGAAAGATGTGTATACGTTTCTACAAGAGACGTCTGTCTATATTTTGTGGAAGGCACTACAAAATAAATATATAAAGAAAAACAATGAGAATCGGTTGTACCAGTTGAAGAGATTATTCCATCTCCAATTAAAATCAGGTATAAGCATTAGTTCCCATATTTATGAGTTTAATAAATTAATTGTTGATTTATTAAACTTAGATGAGACCTTGAAAGATGAGCGTATAAGGCTATGTTATTGATTGGTTCTCTTCATGATGAGTTGGATCATCTTTATATTACCCTTATTCATGAGAAGGAAAAACTGTCTTTTGAATAAATTTTTTCTGCATTGTTGAATTATGAAATTCAGAAATAAGATCATAGAAAACATCAAGATGAGTCAATAGAAGCATTGACAGTGAGAGGTCGTAGTAAAAACAAGAAATGGGAAAAAAGGGGAAATGTGACATCAAATAGTATACTAGGAAAATATGAGTGTGTCTTTTGTCATGAGGAGGTGCATTGGAAGAAATATTGTCCTAAATTTAAAAAGAAAGATAAGGACGAGTCTATGTCTAATGCTTGTGTCATTGAGCGTGGGGGTGACTCTAATGATTTTGAGTTCTGTTTAGTTCGTCATCAAACTATTGTTGGTTTTGATGAATGAATTTTGGATTCAGGTTGTACCTATCATATGTGTCCACATAAGGAGTGGTTCTTCAAGTTTGAAGAAGTTGATGGTGGAGTTGTTTATATGGGTAGTGGTGATGTTAGCCATATCACTAGGATGGGTTCAATCCGATTGAGAAATCATGATGGATCGATTAGAGTTCTTATAGATGTTCGGTATGTACCGAAGTTGGAAAAGAATTTCATCTCTTTGGAGGCCTTAGAGTCTAAAGGCCTTGTCGTGATTATTCGAGAAAGAGTTCTAAATGTAATTTCAGATGCTCTTTTGGTTATGAAAGACACAAGAAGAAATAACTTGTATTACTTGTACTTAGCAGATAACGATTTAATAAATATCACGATTTCAGAGTGCGGAAGATTTAGAGATTACTTTAATTATGGGCATGTATGTTCGGGCATAGATGTTTGGGGCCTACAATTAGAGTAGTGAGTAGGTATAGGCATAATTATGGTAAAGGACATTAGCAGGCACTGAATTGGGTTCTACAGTACTTATTGAAAACCATAGATATTGACTTAATCTTTGAGCGAGATGATACATGTGATCAGTATGTTATTCGCTTTGTTGATTCAACATTGCGAAAAGTTTGATTGTGTCTTTAAGCGCATTTGAAAGCAGTGCAACTTTTTTCAAAGAGAAGTTTCGAAGATGGGATGGACATATTCGTCAAGGTGGAGATTTGTTATATTTTGTCTTATATGCAAATCCCGCATCGGTTAAAAAGTGAGTTTGTTTTTACCTCCTAACCTATAAATGGGTTTTTATCTTTTTGTAATATTTGTACATTTTTCTCACATTTTTTAAGGTATTTTTAGTATTACCTCATTGCTTAGGTATTTATTTTTTGACTCAATTTCTTATGAAATTGATTTTTTGACCTTAAGTTTGTAATTCTTTTTTATCAGTAGAAGTTGTTCACCGACGTTCGATGACATAAGTATTTATATTGAAACTCGTTAAATTATTTGTGTTATCTTTATTTTTGCCTTTAATTATCATACTTGTATTTATTTGGTGCATTTGCACAAGGTAACAATTTGTTGAGAATTCTTTGTAAGAACACTCAAAAAACACATGACATTTGATCAATAGTCAGATACATCATCTTACTTTTGAACACATTCGAGGACATGAAAAAAAAAGAATAAAAACCCAACAGCTTCAATTATTCCAATAATATTAAAATCTGAAATGCCGAAAACATTATTTAAAAAACATATATTTAGAGAGAGAGAGAAGAAAGGCATCAAGGAGGAGGAGGATTAACAAAATTGCAGTTCCCTCTAATTTCTCCGTCATTCTTGGCGGTAAGAAGTTGAACATTCCCCAGCTTGACCATTGACACAGCAAACTGGTTCATGAAAAGATCCGGCTGAGTGGCCAAGGCTTGAACAATGGGTGAAGTCCTTGCATCCGTGTACAAGCCTTGATCCGTGGACAACAGCCCCATCTTCTTCTCCATATTCTTGTAGTATTCATTATCGAACTTCCTGGGAGTTGTAGCATCCAGATCCACATGGTCATAGCTCCTCCGACACTTCCTCTTCAGCACCCTCATGTAGGTAGCATTGAGGAGGAGCGAGGAAGAATGAGGCATCATCACGTCTCTCCCATCATCAAGCCTGGTTTGGATGGAACGGCAGGTGGTCCTGCCGATGGTGTGTGAGCCGGAGAGGACAACGAGATCGAGTAGGTTCAAGCCTCGAGCTTGGAAGAAGTGGATGAGGGCAGTGATGTTTTCGTGGCCCTGAGGAACCGTGTCGGCTTCTCTGGCGATGGAGACTTTCCCGTCTCTCCTACCGAAAGGGACTTCCCAGAATGGACCTCCGATGAGGATGGTGGCATCTCTTGCGGCGGCTGTGAGAATGTCTGCGCATGAGACTGTTTTTGGGCATCTTTTTTCCACCTCTGCTTTTATCTCGTCTATCACTTGGAATCCTCTCAGCGTCTTGCTGCCCTCACTCCTCCTTTCGCTCCCCCTATGGTTTAGCAAAATCGATGCATCACATCCCTGCATGCACATTATTATTGCAATGCATTCATCTTAAGTATATATGCCTCCAAAGTGGGTTCCAACTTCCAACTTCGAAATGGGTGAGGATTGTGTCATCTGTTCATAAGTAATTGTGTGGATGATGATTTCTCCATTCAACCAAATGGGGGAAGTTTTTTCTTTCTTTTTTTAAGAAAAAACAAAGAAAACACATATAACACATGTTTGATTTTCTAGCTTTTTTGTTCTAGAAAACACATAAAACATTGGCCTAAAAACTATTTTAGAAAGCAATTATTTGAATAACCAAATGTGTTTATTGTGTTTTTCTTGTTCTCGTTGTTTTTCATAACAAAAAATAATTTTCAAAGAACACTAAAACGGTGTTTTTTGTGTTATCCAAACCGTTCTTTTCAAAAACAGAAACCAACCAAACAAACAAGCCCTTAGTTTTCTAAGAATGCATCCACTTTATAACATGATGCCATGATCATAACCCCATAAATTTGAAGTAGCAAAGCTCAAAATTAAAAAGAAAGATCGATGTTAAAGAGAGAGTTAATAATTACCCTAACAGCACAATCATGGAAGTGCAAGCGGATAATGCTGGCGGCCAAGGTGTAGTCCTTCTTAACCCAAGCCCTAACTTTGTTTTGGATGATGCCTTCAGCATCAGGGCATGTATGGAGGTAGTGAGTGAAAGACAGCAAGTCTTGAGGAGACAACACGTTTGCTTTAGGCTTTTTGAGAGGGGTGGTACTACTACCACTACTACTACTACTAGCCATCCCATCCAACTGATAAAAAACAAGTAGAAGAAGAAAGAGAAAGGAAAAACAACACCTCCTCATTGTCTTGATTAATTAAAAGATTGTGATGGGAGAGCTGTTTGTTTCTGAGATGGGTTTTGATTTATAGAAGAAAAATTAAATTAAATACGTGAGAAGCACCCTCTAGTCCCTCCCCAGTTTCTGTTTCAATTCCCAAAGGTGGCATGCCACCATGTTTGAAATAGGGGACAAAGACTACTACTCATCATCATATTGTAAGATATACTATTAGCTAGCTACCATCTCTACCTTATACATTACCCGGATATGGATATTCTGAAATATTTAGTACCTATATATACACTTGTTTATTCCTTATTATTGAAATTAATTAATATATATATATATATATATTTATATGTCTGAAACCCCACAAACAATTAATGTTTAATTATGGCCAAACTCAATAAGAGGGCCGGCTTTGGAATGTGGATTCAGACATCTCCATCATCATTTATGAATTTAATTTTTAATACAACTCATGAGCTGTTTTATTTATATATATATATGATACTCTCTAACATCGAAAAGTTCAAAGAATTAGCTGGAAAATAAAACAAATTTTCTTCTAATTAGAGGTAAGTTATGTTATTTTTTTATTATCTCTTTAATTTCTTTTCTTTTCTTTTTTAATCTTTTTAATTAAGTTCAGAAATCGAGATCATGAGACCAGGGATTAATGTTTTCCAATTTTATTTTAAATTCTTCCATGAGTGAGGTAGAGATAAACAAGTTTATGTAGCTAGATAAATATAATAGATTAACGTACAGTCAATATCATAACTCTCTGAAACTTGTAGATTTCAAAATGACACAAGACCAAACCACAAAAGGACAAAACAAAGGGTCAAATACACCATAAGCCAGACCACTACCAATTTATACAAAAAAAAATCCATCAAGCTTTGCAACACACAGCGACCAAGTCCTTTAGGAGCATGATGAGCTTTATCATCATCATCATCATCATCCCCAGAAGTCTCAACCATTGCTTTCCGTGAATGCTCCTTGAGAGCTGCCTTATCCTTAGGCACTGTAACGATGAGTACCCCATCATGCATTGAAGCTTTTATCTCATCAATAATGGCATCCTCTGAAGCCTGAACTGCCTGGAGAAGCTTCCAGAACTGCTCCTCTCTCTGCAGTGCCATATTACAGTACCCTTCTTCTCTTTTGGCTCTTCTTCTTCTTCTTCTTCTTCTTCTTTGTAACCACTGACCTGGAGAACCCTCCCAGCTTGATGGACCTCCAGTTTCACCTCATTCTTGGTGAGACCAGGAAGTTCCATCTGGAATATGTGGGCGTGGGGAGTCTCTTTCCAGTCCATATGGACATACCCAGATGATTCATTCCCCAAATTTTCAAAGAGGGATGAGAGGGTAGACATTCTTTCTTTTTTTGGGCTGTGTCTTGAACTCTTTAATCTTCTTAGTGAGTGTTGTTGGAGAAGGAATGTTAGATGGGTAATTTATATATATTTGGGGTTAAAGAGAGAGAGAGAGAGAGGATTCTTGAAATTTCTGGAAATGTGATCTCAAAAGTCAGACTCTTGGGAAGACTCCAGAATGCTCCTAGAATAATTTGTGCTCATGCTTTTGATTGGAATTCGAATTCTACCAGTGGTGTTATTGTCCAGCCTGTGGTTGTGGGGCTCACTCCGCCTGGCGTGTATTGTCAATTCGTCACCTTAAAATTAATCGGTTCTACTCTTTGAACAATGGGACAAACAATTCTAGGGGATTCTGAAATAAATAAATATGTAAATAAATATTATTTTTTAAAGCTAGACATTTTGGTTAAAATATAGTAAATTATTGGGACCCTTATGTCTTGATTACCACAAATTAAACCTTTTTGGACATGCATATGATTTTGAAAAAAAATTTATATGGGTTAACATTAATTGAATAATTTGTTTTTGTAAAAACGATTTGATGGATAATCTATCATATAATAAGTCCAATTAACTAGTAATCAATTTTGGATTGGACTTTACGTATTTTTTGTAGAAATCCAATTGAGTGGCAAATGTAAGCTATGGATCGCATTGAAGCCTGTTATGGGAGGGTCCATTGAGAAAACAATATTAAACATAAAAGCTATGTCCTCTCTTTAGTCCAGATCAAGGGTTTTTACCATTTAGTCACCATAATGTTAACTGAATCATAAAAGAGAAAACTTGGGCCAGAATCCGCCGCTGCACAACAATTATTTGCATTACCAAACATGTATGTTATTCATATTGTAATTCTTCTATATTTGTCAGTATAATTTATTCATGTAAATGATAAAGTTTATTCCATACGCTACATCAAAAGTTTCTGCATTTACATGATTTAGATCTAATCGAAAATCAAAATAAAATTTTTATTTTTACATTTTGGAGTCAAATCTGTGATCCATGATTGTGCATGGATTTTTGTTTTGTTTGATTGTTAAACCCTAGGCCTTTTGTTCCTCTTGTTATAAGCTTCAAATCGATATATTATATGTGCAATTTCCTTGGATAAATTGGGAGTAATTTGTTTTTCAGATTTTCAGAATTTTCTTATTCAAAGATTCAAGAAAATTTTTATTTGTACAAATTATTATGTTTTACTCAAATCAAACTCTTGGATCTTATTGTTTACATATATCTAGCTGAGAGGCTAGATCATCTCATAAGCTTGGGTCTAATTTGTGGAAATTGAAAATCGATTTGTAGGTATGAAATAACCTCAATCATTCGCTTTAGATTTTAAAACTGAGCAAGATTGTGGAGTTTTTTGTTCACTTAATTGTTATAGAGAGATTTCTTACAATGTTTAGGTAAAAAATACATGTAAAATAAGGCCGAAATATGTGTTAAAATATAATTTTTGGATCTTGGCTATGGAGGTTTAAAAAACCGAATTTTGTTGTTCAAATATGGAGATCTTTAAGTTGTTTTTTTTTTTTTTATGATTAAATGCCTTAGAATCGTTAAAAACAACCTAAATATTAAAACTCATTGAAATCCAGTTATAAAAACATCATTTTTTATCAATGATTTGCAAGTTAAGTCATAAGCAGGTCATTTGACCCGAATTACAGAAATATTGACCCATTGCTAGAGGTTGAAGATTACCTCCAGCACATGCCACACGTGCCACATGTGGCAGACATTCCCTCGTAGGTCAAGTACATGAGGCGCTTGTAACCTCATTCGGAGTCCGTTTTGAGCCCCGTTTTTTCCTGCGCAATCGCTTTTTTGTAATACATTTTTTTGGATATATCATTTTTTCTTGGTCAATTATATTTATTAAATAATTATTACTTATTTATGTGATTTAATTTAATTAAAATTATTTTGCATAATTTTCTATCAAATTCTACTATATAAATTATGTTAATATACATGGAACATGAGTGTAGTATTCACTCTCTCTATATTGAAAGTTTTTCAATCATATTCTCCTACTTGATTTAAATCACATAAACTAGTTAAATAATTAGTTTAAAGTGTAGTAAAATTGTTGTTCAAATTACTGTACCTTTAATTGATCCTTGATCATTTAAAGTACATATTGTGATGTACTTTATCTTGTTTGATCATGTGCATATATATATCACTAATATGCAATATTGTTGATGGGCAATAATTTTTTAATTTTCCTAATTTTGGAACGTTGCATGTGAATTGTTGAGGTCATTTCACCAAAGTAATTTGACCATCAAAATTTGCAAGATTTTGAGTTCTTGTTTTATTGATGAGGAAATTTTTAAATTAACTTGTACAATCGCTTGCCCAAAGGGGGTTATTGTGCAAATTAATTTAATAACACGAGGATATTGATTGAGATAAATAATTTGATAAATTTGTTTGCCCAAATGAAATAAATTTTGATGAATTATTTACAGATCCTCATGCTTTGAGAATAGTTGTTAATTGTGAACTCTATCCAAAGGGGAGTTTATGATGATACAATTTATTTTTATCTTGTATTGCTTATGCTTATTTAAGCATTTTACCTCTTGCCCATAATTGATCTAGTTGCAATTTTTTTTTCAATCAGTTTCCTTGGTTGTGAACAACAATAATGCTACAATTTAAATTCTTAGTGAATCGAACTATAAGAGATGGAAATTAGACATAGAGTATACTTTATGAATGATGAATTGAAATTACGGCTGTACTAAGATAACTCCTAAGCCTACTGATGGTGCGCATTGAAGTTATGAGCTTAATTATGCTTAAATGAGAAAGATCGAACCGTTTGGGCCTCATTTCAATCAAGAGGTCCATTGTTGAGCATCTCCTTTGAGGAATACCTGAGAGCAACAATGCTAAGGAATTTATGGTTGCTATAGGAAACAGATACCAGATATCTGATAATGCTGAAGTTGGGAATTTCATGGATGAATTGATGAATATAAGGTACAATGACATGACAGGGGTTTGTGATTACGTCCTAAAAATTGTGCATCTTCAGACTAAATTAAAAGCACATGACATTCCTATTCTCGATAAATTCATTGTTCATTAAGCCCTCAATTCTCTGTCATATTATTTCAACCAAATTAAGATTGCAAACAACACTTTGAATCAGACTTAGGGTGTGAATGACCTTATCACTAAGGTATGGTCGAGAAGAAAAAGTTTAAAAGATAAATAATGAATCTGCTTATTTAGTTGCTCTTGGAAAATCGAATAATCAGAAAAGAGTTGAAAATGCTAGAAAGCCCAACTTCCACAATCATAAGAAAAACAAGAATTTCAAGAAGAGTGAGAGTGAGAAGCAGAAGAATGGAAATGGAAATGGAAATGCCAGGAACATAGACCTTAAGTGTTATCACTGCAACAAAAAGGGCACAAGAGGGTTGATTGTTTAAGCTTAAGACTTAGCTAGAGAAGAACGGTGTGGATTAATTAGTTAATATCATAATAATCCCAAGCACTACACCAACCAACATCAACAAAAAAACAAATTCACAAAACCATTATAAAAGATGTATAAATCAAGCATCAATTTAAGCAATCAACCTTAGAGGAAAGTTTAGCTACTCGTTACAATCCACAAATATATCAAAATCATGTCTATTACGTCCATAATAATGAAAGATATGAGACAAGAGTGAGAGTTAAAGATACAAAACAAATATGAGATGAGAAATGCTCCAAACTCGGCTTCAAGGTTGTAAGAGATCCTCTAGTTGATTGATTCTTCAATATTACACCAAATCCAAAGTAAAAATGAACAAAATCACAAACCCTAAAATGATTGAAGAAGAAGAGAGGAGAAACCCTAAGGAGGGTGCTCTCCTTCAAAAATCAAACCGTAAACAAGTCTTAAATACATATATTTATAGGATTTGGAAAATGGGAAAAAAATGGGCTCAAAAGTCGGAGTTTGTTGTTCCGGGCCTGTATGTGGCCCTTCTTTACTCAACGGCTTCGCTCAACAAACCAGTGCTTCGAACAACAGGTTCTTCTTCTTAACTTTCTACCATTTCCTTGCTTGATTTCCCTTTTAATCCTACAAAACATAAGCAAATCGGGGATTAGTGTAATTTTTAAGAATATAGGTGTGAATCTAGCATTTAAATTACATAACCACATGAATGCTAGTATGATTCACACCTATCAATTCCATCTCTCGACCTATTGTAAATTATTGTGACAATAATGCAATTATGTTCTACTCCAAGAACAATAAGATCAATACAGGTTCCAAGCACATGGAAATCAAGTAACTTACAATCAAGTACTCAATGAAGAAAGGGGATATTGTGATTAAATACATAAGAACTAAGTCCATGCTAGCTAATCCTCTAACCAAAGGTTTAAAGCCCATAGCGTTTAAGGAACATGTTGTGAATATGTGGGTGTCATCGAAGTCTTTGATTCTTGGTTAGTGGGAATTTTTGTGATTTCCCTTATTCGATCACATTTTAAACATTGATCATTATTGCTATGTGACTTGAAAAATAAAAATATTTTATGGTGATCATCATAATTGAGTATTATATTATAGCATGTCGTAATTGAATTACATACAACATGGTATCTTAAAATATTGAACCTTAAGAATTACAGTTGTATGATATTGGATGTTATAAATAACACTATTTTGAGATCTTGTGGTGCAATCGTCAGACATATGACTTGTTAAGGTCAAGCAATTTGTATCGCTTATAAATCAAGAACAATTTCGCTTTTGTTGAGAATCACTACAATTTCATTCACGGAATCAGAATGAGTGACCGAGCAAGAACAATGCATATAGATGATGATCACATGTTGACATTGATTTCTTACTACACTATTGGGTTTACGATCCTTGTGGATATGGTTCTATAATTGTCAATATCCTTTATTGATGTAAATAATAAATTATTCCACAAAATCAACTACTAATCTTCAATGGGGAGCAAGTCATAATGTAAAAAGAATCATACAACCAAAATCAAACTATAAATAAAATTGTCAATAACATAAAATGACTTTAGCAATTTTTTGTAATAAAACATAGTTACATTAATTCACCCCACTCTTATAAATGAGTTCATTTAACACATAATAACACTAAACTAAAACTAACTCAAGGAAATGCATAATAAAATCTTGAAGAGGTTTTCTCAAGCTTATATCCTACATACGCTACGAAAAACTATATATATATATATATATACCAAAAGCAAAGCAAAGTGCAAGGAACAAAATATCAGTAATTACGGATATATCGGTACTTGGATTTTACGGAAATATCGGAAATATAGAAAAATATCGGTGGATATTTTGACAAAATATTTAGTCAAAATTAACAAAATACTTTGAAATTTATGGAAATACTTTATTGAACTATAAAAAATACATAAATAAGCAAATATATACATTTGTCAAGATGATATTCATTATAATTTATCGAGAAATTACATCACAATAGTCATTTAAAACTAAATGTAAGACCGAATGTGGGCTCCATTACATTATTGACGAAGTGATTTCATCTGACAAGACAATATTCATACTTCAAGATATTTGCCAGAATAATATTGATTGTAATCTCGAACATGCCATGCATAAATATGTCGACTCCTACCCACAACCTCTCCGCTGGATAGGAAATCAAGTTCACCCACACATACCGCTTGAAATCCTTCAGATTTGATATGGAATTTGGAATGTCATTCGTTGATCATGGCGATACTTAACACATTCTTTACATTCTTCACCAATAGAACTCAAGGATGTGAAGAAGGTCACTCATAACTCATTGTATAAGGAGAAAATATGTTGCCCTAATTCGATGAATCAATTAATCGAAAGTCTCCACATCGATGTGGACTCAAAACCTACGAAACTAATCCTTTCATCAGAGTGGTGTCATCCTTCTGTCTCCTCTATGTATTTTCAATGGCTCCAATATTCGCCTAATTTCTTCAGACCCGTGGTCTTCATCTGTGTAGCATGAGTGAAACTATCTTAACCTGAATGAGCTCAATGGATATTGACTTGCCGCGGATCTCGCAATATCCCCACCATCATTTCCGGCAAGATCTACCATCATCGGCCCTTTATCCTCTCGAGTCATCATAACCTGTAGTATATACCAAGAAACTTGGTCTACTACTGTTCAACACTTGAATCAAAAAGAGGTCGAGAAGTAACAAATGGGTTGAAATGCGTTCCTCAGGTCTCTTCGACTTCAAAACTTTCACTATGAACTTCTTCAAATAAAACCCATTAACATTAACACTCGCTTCGAACATGTGAACAATTCGTGGATCAGATTTTCATCTTGATAATCTAAATGGAGGTCTAACCCATTGAAATAGTTGATTCTCTTCTCTTCACCAAACTCAACCTGAATTTCAAGTAAATCGAGAAAATTAATTTCTAAGAACTTTATCTACCTCGCTCCATATCACTGAGATCTTAGCTTCATGTTAACAAAAACCAATTTGTTTGAGCCTAGATAAGTAAGCGATTTCTTTGTTTTGTATGAATTAGAGCAAATGTGTTCCAATTTATTTTACAAACTGAAGATGATGCAGTTTGGGAAAGAACCTTTAAGGCCAAACTCATTAATGTTAGAGCGTGATTTCCATACAAAAACCATCATTTAGCTGCAATAAAAACTACTTATAGTCAATATATAATAATAAAATAGTTATAAATTTTACTTATACTATGAATTAACACTCACTGAACTATTTTGATCTCTCGACATTATTGCCGCCTCATCAACAAATCATCATTTTTTTGCATCACTAATAATATAAGCCGGTGGAATTCAAAATGTCAAAAATAAAATAAAAATTAATCGAATAAATTGAATCAATTAGAATTAGACCATTAATTACCTCAAGCCTGTAAATTACAAAGGCCTTCAGCATTAGGATCTAATTTAGAAAAACATCATGAACAACTTGAAGTAAAGGCCTGTGGTTAGAACCAACCTAAGTCCTGTGATTAAATTTTGATTTAGATAATATCTGGTAATAGTTATTGAGAATTGGTTATGCGATAATACTATAAACATAAATTATTAAATGTGAATATCAGCATAATAGATATTAATTAGTTACCTGGCGCATGAAGATGATGCTTAGTGTGCCTATCCCAACATCTCTACTGATATGATAGTTTCACCCACTCTTTAGCTTTTGAGTTTATCTAAATTTGCCATCATCAAACTGAATCAATAATAACCTTCGTAGACAAATATAAATAATGGGAGGACTTCGAATCAACAATGAATCACCGTGTATAGTGCCTTATAGATGGACACAAACTCTCTCCACCTTCCCTCCCAATATTGAGCGATCGACCTCATGCTCCAACTACATCCGCTTAACCATGGTATTTGACCATTCATTACTAATAAAAGCACTTTATTCAAATCAACCCTCTTAGAAGATCACGCCGCAATATAAGCTAAGGTAAAATCTGTCATTCAGGACGACGACATATTCCACTACATACATGTCGATTTTTGCAAGTAAACTTAACCATGATCAGAACGGTTGGTTATCTTTCTACCATTCCCGATCAATCGGAAAACACTATCCCTTTTTACCAATGTCTTTAAACATTAAATAAAATGCGCAGGCCGCACATGTGGAGTCCAATACATATTGTATTTCTTCATCAACAACTTTCCATAACTTTCACAAATGCCGACTCCATGTTATCTCTACAATTTGAACCACATTTGCTTCCTCCAACTCCTCGATAACGCCCTTCAACAAACCATATATGTATTTTCATATTCTTTAATCTTATCCGACGATCATTAGATTTGAGGAAAATCTCTTTTCGTGTTTCAATAAACCATGAAATTAATTATGCTCAATTTAGTTGGTCTGATCCATCCATCGCACATATTGTACATCCATATGTCTCCCATTTCCATTCAGAAGTTGACATAAGCCTGATGTCTCTTTATACTCAATTTCCAAGTACTTCGCTTTTTGATTTCATACTGAGATAGTGGGGCTCTGAAGCTCCATCCCCTACATATAGTAATTCAAGGAAATGAAAGTGAGCAAACATATTTCATATGGAGATAATAATGTCATTATTAAAATGATATCATATGGAGATCATAATGTAAAACATATTATATAATTAGACAAACTCGCTTGTTGCACCAAAAAATCAGTGTTTTTAAAATGGTGTGAGTCCGTTTTCGAGGGCAACACTTTCATATACAGAAGAACCCTATAATTAATCATTCTCATTGTTTCTTTTTTGATTGAACCAATCTTTAACATATTTTTTTAGCTTTTTGTTTTGAAATAAGACTTATAATGATATGCATCATGTGATGGGATCCGTATGCCGGTAACACTTCGTGATCTTCAGAGCACGCCTTGATGGATCACCTGTCAAAGACTTCGCTTATCGTAATTACGCAAAAATAAAATCAACTTACATTATTTTATACATAATTATGGAAAAATGAATTAGGTATAAAGATTTGACCTATTTTTCGCTCATAAACTCAAGAATCTCATAGTCAAGCCATTCACTCACTACGCACGCATCGCTTCTTTGATATCTATCCTGCTCATCGAGGTGCACACCTCTGAGCATACGCACATCCTTATCACCCTCCTCCTCATATCATCATCAATGAAACTCAGGTTGTTTTCCTCCCATCACACTAAGAATTCACCCTCGAATTTCTTCCATATCACCAAGTTTCGCTTGCTTTACCTTTATGTTCTAAAAGTTACTCATTTCTTTGTTTTACTTTCGCAAGACATTTGAACACTTTTAAGATTCAAATTTGAGATCCGTGATGCGATGCATTTTCAACTTGCCAATAATTCCACCACTTTTAAGTGCTTAAAACCACAATAATTACAAATTGTTCGCATTTTACGTCCCTGTGCGAGCTAATACCCATGCAGTGATCTTTAAGATCCACTTCCACTGGGGCCTATCTATAAACATACGCGATTTTATCAAAATAAAATTCAAATCAAGCAAGGAGATATTTGTATATGATATCATTATAATAACATTATATATATGTAATTTAACATAAAAGTAAGACCTAAGTTTCTAACATGATATCTAACTTAATAATATAATTAAGATGTCTAAGAATATCTAAATTTATAACATTAAATACGTTTAAGATCTAAGTTTCAAACATTATATAAGTATAACTAAAATTTAACGTAGTGAATACGTTTCAAATTACTAAAATAAGTAATGTTTAATATCTAAGTTTCAAACATTATAAAAATTATAGTATAAAAATGTTTCAAAACATTATATAACTAAAATAAGATTATAGTAAATAATTAAGTTTGAAACATTATATAACTAAATAACTATTATAAATAAATAATATAATTAATTAACTAAAAATTATATTATCAAATGAAACTATAATAAAATTATAGTATAAAAATAAGATTATAGTATAAAAATGTTTGAAACATTATATAACTAAAATAACTATTAACTAAATAAATAATATAATTAATTAACTAAAATTATATTATCAAATGAAACTATAATAAAACTATACTATAAAAATAAGATTATAGTATGTAAATGTTTGAAACATTATATAATTAAAATAACTATTAATTCAAATAAATAATATAATTATTTAACTAAAAATTATATTATCAAATGAAACTAAAATAAAACTATAGTATAAAAATAATATCAAAATGTTTCAAACATTATATAACTAAAATAAAATTATAGTAAATAACTGTTGGAAACATTATATAACTAAAATAACTATTAACTAAATAAATAATATAATTAATTAACTAAAAATTATATTATCAAATGAAACTATAATAAAACTATACTATAAAAATAAGATTATAGTATAAAAATGTTTCAAACATTATATAACTAAAATAACTATTAACTAAATAAATAACATATTATCAAATGAAACTATAATAAACTATACTATAAAATAAGATTATAGTATAAAAATGTTTCAAACATTATATAACTAAAATAACTATTAACTAAATAAATAATATAATTAATTAACTAAAATTATATTATAAATAAACTATAATCAAACTATATTATAAAATAAGATTATAGTATAAAAAATAAGATTATAGTATAAAAATAAGATTATAGTATAAAATGCTCTAAACATTATATAAATTCAAAATAACTATTAATTCAAATAAATATTATAATTAATTAACTAAAATTATATTATCAAATGATACTAAAATAAAACTATAGTATAAAAATATAGATTATAGTATAAAATTGTTTCAAACATTATATAACTAAAACAAGATTATAGTAAATAACTAAGTTTGAAACATTATATAACTAAAATAGCTATTAACTAAATAACTAATATAATCAATTATCTGAAAATTATACTATAGTATTATCAAATTATAAAAAATAAATAAACTATAGTATAAAAATATTTATTATAAACTACTTCAACACCAAAAAACTAAATAAAATATGCATAAACAAAATTAATGAACAAAAAATATAATTTTTAATTCACAAAGATCTTCAAAATGAGGATAAAGAACAAAGAAAAATTATTTGAGAGTGAAATGGAGCTTAGATGTAGACTTGACGAGTCAGAATGAAACAGATGATTTTGGCGAGATGATGCATTTTTTCGAGCTAAAATAATGCACGGATTGCCAAACCACAAGGATGATATTTATAAACTGCTGATTTTGATGGTTTCAGATTTTATCGTTGATTTGATTGTCTAAATCGACCATTGATTCATCATATATCCGCTTGAAATCATTCCAATCGCTGGGATCAAACTTCAGACGGTACCAACTGGCTGATAAAAAATATAAATTTTTGATTTTCTAAAAAGCGCTGACTAAATCCTGATCACATATCAAAATGTAAAATATCTAAGAAATGATATTGCTGAAAAATCAGCATTTTGAATTTATCACGTATAACCGACGAAAATATTGTTCAACGCCGCCTCCCAGCTGTACGCTACTGGTCGGTAAAAGAAAATCGGATTTTTCCAATTTTTCTCCGATTTTTTTACTTCCGATTTTTCCTTCCTAAAATCGTTTCCAACCCAACCGCAAACCAAATTTTCACCAAAAAATCGGCCCAAAAAAACAATTTTTTAGTCCTTGGCAAAGCGTGACAAAAAATAATATCAAGAAAGCAAAATTAGATAATGGGAGGTTTTACTTAATGCAGGATTTTGAAAGTATGAGAAATAAAATATCTTAAAAGCACCTCCAATATATCATGCAAAGCTGAAAAGGAATTTAGAATTGTGCAAGTCGACCAAATATAAGAAGAGTTAGATAAGCCCCCAATAAATCAATATGGTAAAGTTCAAGGATTTATCCATCCTTATTACCATAATATAAATAGTGATGAATATATGAAAAGAACTTCTGTGACTATAATTAGTTAGTGGTCATTTTGAAAATTTAGGCTGACAGAGCATAAAAATAGGATTGGATGTTTAAATTAAAAAAATAAAATCCTGTAGTAGTAATCCTAATGTATATATATATATATATATATATATATATATATATATATATATATATATATATATATATATATATATAGGTTTATATTTGCACTTTGAAATCAAGTGCTAAATGTATATACGATTAAATGTTTAAATTAAAATAAAAAACCGGAAATGTCCTAAAAATCAAGGCAGCCCAAATGGGGAGTTGGGCCGAGGCCGAAATGACAGCCCAATCTGGAGTATACTTAACATGGCAGTAATGTAATACATAGGGCAGCGATGCTCTCTCCGATCGTCCCTCCAAATTCCCTCCTCTTTTTTTTCGACTCTCCTTTCCCAAAAAATTACTTTCATCTCTCCTTCATTCTCATGGTCGATCGATTCCTCTGCAAGTTTCTCAATTGAAATCGCCGAGATTCGAAGGTATGCCGCTTTTCATTTCCGACGAAGAGTACTCTCGCTGCTCCAACGACGTCGCTTTGGTCGCCGATAAGGCGGATTCCTTCATCAGAGACCTCTGCTAATGAGCTCCAGACCGTCAAAGCCTAGGCTGATGCTGCCTCCATAATCCAAGCCGATAGATCTAGCCTCTCTTCTCGAGCAGAAGTACATCTCTCTCTCCCAAGAATTCTCCAAGCTCGAATCTCAAAACGCCCAGCTCAACTCCTCTCTTCAAGAGCGACTATCTGAGCTCGCTCAAGTCCAAGCGGACAAGCACCAGCTCCACCCCTTCAAACTGTAATATTCTCTTTCTGTCTACATGTCTGCTTTGGCGTTTTTGTATTGTATTGCTGATGTATTTGTTTCGGGGTCTTAGATTGAGAAAGATGGACAGGTTGAGCGGTTGTCTATCGAGGATTCGGAGCTTCATAAATCGAAAAGGCAGTTGCTTGAGTTGTTGGAGCACAAGGATTTGGAGATTAGTGAGAAAAATGCTACAATCAAGAGTTATTTGGATAAGATTGTGAGTTTCAATTTTTTCCATTTGCTTTTTTTTTGTTTAAATCTGGTGATTGGATTTATTTGTTCTTATTAACACACTGGGTGATTTCCTGATCAATGAGAAATGGTATTCCAAAAGAAGCAGAAGAGAGAAAGAAAGGAAAAAAAGGGGAGTATTTGATAAAAGAAACACAGAGAGTCTCGTTTGAGATATCTGGAACAATACCATGAATTGCTTTGTTGACTAACGGCAACATCGAACATATGAACGAAAGTTTGCCTCTTGGGAGTACCTTTTCTGAAATGGCATATGTGGTGGGAGGGTGGCACTGTCCCATAATGCTTGCCTATCCTTACCTGTAAATTCATTTAGAATTTGGTGGTAAATAAGGGCAGTCCTTGGTTTTAGTTAATATTCCAATGCTTGCCTCTGGAATTTTTTTAAATACATGGTTGTGGGTTTTGTGTCCAGGATTGGAATCTACATTATATTGCTTCTATAGCTGTTATAACCATGTTCCTGGCCTGGACAAGTCCAATGTCAAGAAACTCGTGACTATAAACAATTAGACTTAGGGCAGAGTGGTGTGCATACATGCCAAGTGTTCAAACGCGGATAATCTCTCTGTTTATTGCCTTACAAAGAAAAAGAAAAAAGTTCAAATAAACACTTAACTTCTTAAAGCCAACTTTACTATGCATTCATCATCCATATACCAAAAGAGGAATTAAGGCAAAAGGATACTTGTAATTTTTTTGTTGATAGGTAAAAAAAGGATACTAGTATTCCCAACAACTACTTAAAATAGAAAAAAAAGAAAAGAAGAGAAACAAGAATTATGAATTTTTTTTTGATAGGTAAGAGTAATGCATTAAAAAGGTGCTGAAATCGCACCAAAGAGGAAAACAAGAAGAGATATACTCACCCCCTCAACTTGTTCGAAAACCAAAAGAGAACCACGTTATACAAAGCATCCTCTCAATCACTTACAACCCGCCAATGAATGAACCCAACTATGGTCGAAGGACTATTCTATATAGACAACTTGGTCTCTGACCACGACAAAAAAACAAACAAAGATTTAAGCTTCTGTATAGACAACACATCATCCCGAAATACAATTCCATTCTTACCCTTCCACACTATCCAAAACAAGCAAGAAGGAGCTGCTTGTCAAATCTTCTTTCCAACAAAGTAATTCCCTCCAAATTTCAAAAGCAACTCCCGCATGGAACGGACATCACCCAGTGGTACTAAATGTAGTAAACTATAGATCCCAAAGTAATCTCGCCTTACAATGGAGGAGAAGGTGATCCATCGGGCCTCACTTTGATCAGATAGGTAAACACTGGCTGGCTAGGACGATCTCTTCTCCGAGCCGATCAAGGGTCAAAATCTCCCCAAATTGCCTCCCTAAGTGAAGAACCTGACTTTGGTTTCACATGATTTCCACACCATTTTACAAGGAAAAGTCTCACTGGTGACTAGGTAAAGAGCCTTGATCATGGACATCATCGAGGAAGATCCTGCTTTTAACCTGGCGCGCATTTTAGCTGCCTTTAATACAGGCTTGTCTCTTTAATATATGTATCTTTAACAGCAAAAAAATCCCTTTAGTCAACATCCATCTCACCATTCAAATTTTCACTGCTAAAACATACCTTCCTAGTTCACTCAAGAGGCGCTTCGCCTCCTCCACTTCCCAATCATTGAAAGGTCTGGAGAAGACAGGGTTCCAACTACCCCCATTACCTCGTCCACTCCTGTAATCCCTCATCCCCGCCTCCTTAGAAACTGCCAATGCATACACATATGAGAACAACTCATAAAGAGCCAAGTCCTAAGCCACTTGTCCTTCTAAAATTTGATCCTTTGCCCATTTCCAATCACAAGGACAACCTTTTGAACTCAAGGCAAAATCTTTGAATCAGCTTCTCAACCCCACCCCAAAGCCTTCCTATACCTACTGGGGAGTAAACCACCCCTTCAAGCTCCCATATTTTCCTTGATCACCCTCATTCCATATGGCCCCTCTCAACTAAGGTAAACCTCCAACACCATTTCAAAAGCAAAGCCTCTTGGATCATTCTACGATCAAGTTCAAAGGGGGAAAGTGAAGACGCCATAATCAATTATGGAAAGATTGATTGATTAGTCGGTGGGTTGATGAATATGCCACAATCAATAATGGAAGAGTTGATTGATAAGTCGATAGGATGAATGCAACAAAAAAATTCCGATTAGTTCAAAGGTTCTTCAGAGAACCAAGGGAGAAGACATTCACGCTTTTTTTAATCCATATTCTTCTTATTTCATTGTAAATATGCCTTTTTATAGTCTATAAACTAGAAAGGAAATAGGTATAAAAGATCTACTGTAATTTTTGACCTAAATCACACCTAAAACTAAAAAAGGAAACAAACCTAAATAGGCTGGATTTTAGTTGACTTTATCACCAGCCATATATGCCTAAACCATGGGCTAGAGTGCGCGCCTAGGGCGTTAATGGCAGAGCGTGGCGCCTCACCCGAGCCTGGGTGACACCCTTTCAATGGCTATGAGGCAGAAAGGCGTCGCTTTTTATGAGGCGCGAAGCCCTCCATACAGATGTTTATCGACCAAGTATCTTCCTCTTCTTCATCCGCTTTTTTTTTTTCTCCGGGCATCGTCAGCATGGTGCAGGACGAGGGTTCCCCGCTTACTGAACTTAGGCCAAACGACGCTTGTTCGTCTCTCTAGACATAAAAACGACGCCTTTTTCGCCTTTTTATTTTAAACCTCCCAAACGATCGCCGCTGCGTAAAATACCAACGCTTCCAAATGAGCCACCGCTTTGTATCGAAAAGGTCCAAAACGACGCTGCTGGTCGCGCAACTCTATAAATCGCTTTTTGCGTTCCAACTCCTCATTTTGCCCTCTTCGCCAAAAATAAACTAACACTCCCAACAATAAAGATAAGAGAAGAAGGGGCAGAAAATCAACCAAAATAGCGAAGAAAATTGTAATAAAATTTTGGAAACAAGGAAAAATCTCTTATTTTCCATTGGTATTTGCTTCCTTTCTCTACTTTTAATTTTTTTCTTCACTTTTTTGATGATTTTGGTTCATGATTTAGCTTATAAATGAGTAATGAGTCTCATGAATCATTTAATTTATTTTTTGTAGTAAAGACTCAAGTATGAAGTTATGTGACCATGAGGTCTATGACATGAGTCAGTGTGACTCATTTGAATTTTTTAATATTTTAAGCAACAACTCAATTTGAATTTTTCAATTATCAGGTTGTAGTTGGATTTGTTTCAAAGTTGGAAGAAGGGAAGAGCTGGATTCCAAATGGCAATGAAAATGAGACTCCAAGTCATTCACAACTACTAAGTAATGAAGAAAAGACCCGATGGAAATACTCAAGCACGAATGAAAAAGATTTGAATACAATTATTTGTATCTTTTGTGGATGTGGAGGATGAATGAAGATTGGTTGTTGTGGACAAATTAGTTATTTTAATGTGTTTTGTTTGGATGATTTATGAATTTGGGTAAGGAATATGTGTTTGCATGTTGACATGTTCTATTGACAATTTCTATGGATTTTTAGAAACTTTGGAGATGGGATTTGTTAGATTTGTTGACATGTTTTATGAATTCTAATGCTTAGAGGTATTGTTTATGTAAGCTATTGATTTGAATTTGATATTTTCGATGATATTTGATGAGACAAATGATTGTTACATTTGATTATATTTAAAAAAAAAATATGTAAATGGTAAAAGGCTTTAGGCACTGTAGAGGCTCATACTGTGCGCCTCACACTTTTTTGCATAACTATGGCCTAAACAAAGTAAATAAATAAATAAACTAAAAGGAAAGTAAAAAACTTAGCATACAAGCCATACAATATTCTTCCCAAATATATCTAGATTCTTCTCAAACTTGATTAGCATATTGAGTGCCTTTTTGATCTTCTTTTCTTTGTTTCCAAACTCGCTAAATTGGAACTTTACCAATACATTGAATGCAGCTGATTTTGCGTCAAAAATATATAGGTAGATTCCTACAAAGTGGTCCATCGACCTTAGAAATATTGTCCTTTCATAGCCGATCTCTTCTCGAACTCCTTTCAATATCACATCCAAGCTTGAAATGTCTTATAGCAAGCTCCTAGCAGGAGCCCTCGGTATGTAGAAGCTAGACATCCCACTTTACAACCAAGCTCCACAACCAGTGCCTCTGCATTGCTCACTCTTCCAATCGGGAATAACTCACTTTTTTCCAAGTTAAGTTTCAAGCCTAAAAGCACCTCAAACCACAATAAGAGCCTACAAAGGAAGGTAAGCTGATCCTGATAATTCTTACAAAAAACAAGGTATCATTAGCGAACAACATGTGGGAGATCTTAACTCCCTCCCCACTACTACCCCCAACCCTACAAGTTGATAGAAACCCCCATCAATCTCAATATTAAACTAGGCCGGGGCTAAAAGCCTCCATATAATAACAAAGGTAAAAGAGAGGGGTGGGCCACTGAATCTATTTTCCAAGACTTTTGCCAACCATTTATAAAGCCCCCACCAAGCTTCGATTGATCTAAAGTCTCTTTAAATTTCCCTTTTTGGCACCAAAACTAAAAAGTAGCATTCATGCTCCTCACGAAGTGTCCCAGCTCATGAAAGTCATCAAACAGTCCCATTACATCCCGGCTTCACGGTCCTAAGAAAATTAAGCAAACTGATAAGAAAGCCATCCGGACCTGGTGCTTTTGTCCCCACTAAAATCAGATAGGGCCTTGAATATTTTTTCTTTAGAGAACGACTTCTCCAACTCTCTAGCTTCCCTAAAGTCAATTGTACTGAAACTAAGAGCATTTGGGTAAGGCTTCCCAGTCCCCCGAAGATGTCAAAAGGCTTGAAAGCTCTAGTGACTCCTTTAATCTCCTCCCCCTCTAAAAGCCTAGCACCATTAACCTTAATCCTTCTCATTTGATTCCTTCTTCTTTGAGCACTAGCCATCTTAGAAAAGAAATAGGACTTGAAAATATTCGAACTTGGTTTTTTCTTTTTCTTCTCTTATTTTTCCTTGTTTTTTTTTTTTTTGATGAGAAACAACAATGATATACCAAATCAGGAAATAAGAATTGCAATAGGACACCTCCTACAAATAAATTTTTTGTATGAATCCTCCTAATTTTTTTAATTTAGAATACACTTTAAATAATATTATCCACAAGTTTTTGGAAGCGAAGATCTAATCAGTATTTCCATAAAAAGCTATTATAAATTGTCAAGTACGCATGGTTCAATGTGGAATGTGATAGGTCCCTTCCTCATAGAAAAAATAATGAAAAGGAAGAACCCTAAACCAATCGATCAAAAGAAATAGAATTCATAAGATTTTTGTGGAAAAGATTTACAAATCTGGGAGGATATTCGAGAGTCCTCCAGCTCCCCCCTCCCTTGCCAATTAACCCCAACATCTGATAATAGAAAAAAACATCCCCCCCACACACTATGCTACCAGAATTTATATTAGAGAAAAGGAATAAATTGTGCTGGCCTAGGCATAACTCTACCCCTTCCTCCACCTCTATTCTCCTTAAGGTCCACGTTGTTTGCTTCCTGTTTCTGTTTTCCCCTCTCCTCATTACCGTGATTTGGATGGGGGGCTCAATCTGATTCGCTCCCAAAGTCAATAAACTGTTCTCCAAGCTACTCCACTATTTCTTATCACTTGACAACCAGTTTGGAACTGGTTGTGAGACCATGGGAAGTTCGAGGTATTCGTCCATCCTTGCACCTGAGGGGTCGGCACATGGCCTTGATCCACCGGGAAGGACTCCGCTACTCGAGACTCGTGGAACCCTTGAGGTCATTCCTCGAGCTGGAAGGCCCTAAGGAAGTCCATATGCAATATCTTCCCACACTTGACTTAATTAGCTGCTGAAGAAGACCCGCAGCTGATGTGTCAGGTTTGCTCTACGCGTATCAAGCCCGACAAACCACTCCGACCATTTTCTTCATGCCTCACCAAAGAGAATTTGCGGACAACACTATATGCATCGGAGGTCCCCACCACCAACAACACTATTATGGAATTCACTGGAGTGCTCAAGGAGACTCCACTGAATAGCCAACTTCCTTTATACAATTGTCCAAATTTACGGGGAAAAGGTCGGATGTGTTGCTGGATCTGTTGGAATGGGCGTGCTAATACATAAAAAAGGGTTAGCTGCCACTAATTCTTTTAACTCTTCAAAGTCTCGAGAATAGTGATTGTGAAGGAAGATAAAATAGCATCTCCTAGGACTCGGGACAAGGAGTCTGTTGCAGAATTTGTTTTGCCAGGCTTGCACTGAATAGAAAAATTGGAGGGCATGAGTTTCAAGAGCCATTTTTGATATGCAGCTTCCACTTCACACTGTTCCAACAGGAAACGCAAACTTCGCAGATCCATATGAATGGTAAAGTGCTTGCCCAAGATATATGGTCGCCATTTTTTAACCGCAAACACAATTTCCATTAGCTCCTTCGAATGTGACTTCTAGCGATCGACATTGGTTTAGTTTTTGAATGTAGAAAGCAATCACTTATCATGTCGCATTAAGATCGCACCCAATCCCGTGACCCAAGGTATCGTTTCAATCAATACAAATTCTTGAGAAAACTTGCAGAGCCAAGACCTGCAACCGATCATAATGTCTTTTAGCTTTCGAAGGCATCCCTAGCCTACTATTCCAATGAAAGGCATCCTTCTTCTGCCGAGTGGGCGGCCGTTTTAACGAACTCGTAGTCACACAAATTTTTGTAGTAACCTAAGTAAAACCGTGAATCCAATGCAAAGTCCGAGGTAACAGTGATGCCGCCAATCCGGTCAGCTTGAATTTCGAGGGATCGAAAACACCCCGGGAATCAATAATAATGGGTCGAGGTAATCAATTTTGTTCTCGTCGTGCACGCTTTTGAGACGGCAAATCAATGGATGAGAGCCGGCAGCATCAAAAACAGACCGGGGGAGGGTTCAAATGAGTTGTAAGAGTAGAGCTATATCGTAATACAATGAAAAATACCAAATACAAACTTAATAAGAAATTCCTAAAGATGGTCCATGATATCAAAATGTCGAGGGTGCATTGGTAAGGCCGAAAAGGCATAACCAAAATTCTATAATGACCGATGTGAGTAATGCACGCCGTGCCTTTGAATATCCTCGACTTTAATTATGATCCGATACACCGACTCAAATCAATTTTATCAAGATGGTGGCACCATGGGTTCATCCATCAGTTCCTCAATGATGGGTATCTAAACCTGTCTGTGATAGTGGCTTTGATTGAGAGCCCGCAGTCAACACAAAATCTTCAAATTTTCCATCCCTTTCTCACCAACAAAATCTGCCACAGAATCGGGGGATGTGCCTCCCAAGAACAACGGCGGGTCATGTGCCCGAGCCTGCAAACCCAAGGTATGGAAAATAAATATGAGAAATTCTCCATCAATTTCTATCTCATGTGAACCGAGGTGTGACTCTCGCGTGTACGAAGCCCCTCCACCGGGTAATAAAGGATAGTTGTCCAAATCTAATAGATGCCCCGACTTTGCAGGGTGATTGTGCGTAACCATGTAATCGTAGGAGATTGGTTTTGCAAAGAGACTGATCCTCGTAGATGCACTTTGCATTCCCATTTTAAAACTTCATGCTAATTGGCCCCAATTCATACAAGACTCTCCTAATGAAGCCAACCACTGATAACCCAAAATTACCTTTGAGCTGCCTAAAGGAATGAAAAAAAAAAATCATAAATTACTTACAATTTAGCCAGATGAAGCTTGATTTGTTGACATCCCATAAGTCCCACTCTCTGGCCTGCATCTAGATAACCCCAAATCTCTTAGTCCTGGTGACACACTCAATCCAAGTTCTTCCACCCTAAAGTAGCGAATATAAACAGGTGGTTCCGAATCAATTAGTACATTTACTTCCCTATCCTTGATTCGCCTCTGAATTTTAAGCTGTGGAGCCATGCAAACCCACCATATAAAGAGAGAGTGGATAGCGAGAGGGTCAGAGACTGTCTCGACGCCGATACTCCCGGCTTTCTCTATATCAATCGACATTGTATGACTTCCATCCTCAAACGAATCTTCGACATCTTGTACCCATATCACGTGAAGTTCCTTTCGCTTACAACGACAGTCCCTACGCAAACTTCATCACAACGTAAGCATAAACCCGTTTCTGCATTCAGATCTCTGAGTCCGTCATTTGTCTAAGTCGTAAGTGGCTAAGGGTGGAGACCTAGAAGGTCAGGGTGGTGGCAAGCACATGTGGTTTTTGGTGAATTAATTAAGTTCCAATTTTAAATTAGGAGGCCGGGATTAGGTTAAGTGGGTTTAGTATGTATGGTTCGTCGCGAATAATACCCAAAGAAGGAAGTCATTAATCTAGGGAAAGGCCTATATCCGGTCAGTTTGACCGCTAAATTCTTGTCTTCAATTTGCCTGGTCGTGTTCATGATTCTGGGGCAGCCTATCTGCTACTGGGAAGCCGCACTCGCCCTAATGTCTCCCCAAGCCCATTCACAAAGGCGGTCTTCCAACACCGCAGGTTTAAATATCGCACAGGTCCCATTAGCGCCTCAAATCGATCACTAAATTCTCGGATCAACTGGGCTTGTCGTATGAGAATAACCTGTCTAGAGGGTAGCTCCGCCCAGAATGTGTGAAACCATTCGAGTATCATTTCGCAAAAATCCGACCATCCCCGACATCCCCTCCTCCCATCTTCATAGTAATACTAGGCGAGGGCTTCTCTCCGCTATCACAACGGCTGCACTTAATCTTCCGCTGGGCTTGACTATCGATCTCAAAGTATTCGCCCGCGAATAACCAACCTCCGCATCATCGCCGACAAGGTGGGTAACCTGGCCCGAACACTCTCCGTCAGGTGGGTTAATCAATCGCGAGGGGTCATCCCTCCCATCTAATCCGTCCGACCGCCCAGATGCTTCATATTCCGTAACTCTTTCATCCCTGCCCTTTGTTTGTCGCGCCTGCATCGATGGCGTGGATTTCGCCGCCCCGCCTAACCTCCGCTTGGACCCGCGGAAGTAGGCCTCCTCCACTTCTCGTAATCGATTCATGGTGTTGTTCAACCGATTCACATCCAAATGGACACAGCCGGGCCAAGTTATGTCCCCATCCGTTGAGCTCACCGAAGGTAACTATCTAACTTCATCTCTTCCATTTTACTCTCCGACTTCTTCCCGCAATGTAGATCGAAGCCCATGCTCGATACCAATGATAGGTCCTCTCATAGAAAATATTGAATAGGAAGAACCTAAACCAATTGATCAAAAGAAATAGAATTCATAAGATTTTCGTGGAAAAGATTTACAAATCTAGAGGATATTCGAGGATTCCTCCAATATCCTCCCTTGGTTACTCAACCCCCAAACAGGATTCGATAATAGAAAAAACCCCCACACACTACTACCAGAATTTATATTAGAGAAAAGAAATAACAAATTGTGCCAGCTAGGCAGCACCACTCTTCCCTCTCCACCTCATTCTCCTTGCTGTCAACGTTGCTTTGCTTCTGCTTCTTGCTCCTATTTTCCTCCTCACATACGTGATTTGGTCAAAACTAATAGAATATATCATCATTCAGGTAATGCATGGTAGCGAAGAATATAAATCATATTTGGCATCATATAATGGTTTTCTTTACAAGTGATCCCTGTAATTATTATTATTTTTTGATGAGATGATCCTGTAATCATGTTGGTTGTATCTTCTTTGGTCTGAGACTAACTTATATATGTTGTCAATTTAATTTCATCCATCTTTTATTTTTATCCTTTGTGAAGGTTAACTTGACAGACACTGCTGCTTTAAGGGAGGCTCGATTGAGGATGCTGAGGCAGAGTTGGAATACCAGGCTGCATGTGCACGCCTTTTTACAGGTCACTTTATTTTTTTACTCCTTTAACAGCTTTCTGCAATTATTTTTAAATATCTTTTCATATAATCTTCCTTAAAGTACTTTTTGTAAGTCATTTTTAACTTCTCTAAGCACTATTTTCTCTTTTGCTCCAATGTGCTTCATAGTGTAATGAAACCAAATTAAATGGAGGTAATGTAAGAAAGGATACAGTAAGAAATTTTTTGATCATTAGTACAAGTTGCATTGATATGTATTATTTCTCAAAACGGGGATTGATGCTCTAAGGAGGTAAGAGAGAGCATGGTGGGGTTTGGGGCGTAATCCGGCCCGGTGGGAGACTTCAAGGATAAAACTAGTCTTCAGCTTAAGAAGGTTAGGCGGGTGAAGTTTAATGATAAGTGTGCAGGAATTCGCCTTTGAGGGACACTTTCTAGAGCCTTTATTCTTTCGCCTATTCAAAGATGCTTGCAACGGATGTTTGGGATGGGGCTGTTGGTATCCGAGTTTTAGTAAATTGTTCAATGCTCGAAGTTAGAGATGTGAATGCCTTTTTTTGTGGAGAATGCATTTTAGGTAACATGGATGCTTTGGTCCACTGCTTTGGGTGAGACTAATATATGTGGGAGCTTTTTTTTTCTAATAAGACTCTCTGCTCATTATACATAAATAAAGTGGAGTCTTTCCTCATTCATATATAGTTTGGGAGTCTTAGGCTCTGTAAGGGAAGCTAATGTGTTTGCTTAGACAGAATATAGACTAAGACATTGACATTGAAAAGGATGGGTTCTAGAAGGAGGCAGTGACATTGACATTGATATTAGGGACTCTCTATTCAAAATTGAAGAATTTCTTTTGTATGGTGATTATGGAATTGGTCCAAGGGGTCAATGGGTTCATTGATGATGGTGATTCTCTCTTCCTTTTTTCAATTTATTTTTCAGAAGGTGGGTTCTAGGATGAGGGCTGTGAGTTTTGTTGTTGAGCTTTGCTTGCTCTTCTTTCGAGCCCTCGACTTTCTTATAGTTCTTGTATGTGTTGTGTACAGTCCTGACTTTGTTATTATATATGATCCTTATTTATCAAAAAAAGGCTAAGACATCGACTCTCGACCAACTTAGAAAGAGAGGATGGAGGATATCTAACAAATGTTTATGTAAAGTTAAAGAAGAAATGAGTGATCATGTTTCTTTTTCGTTTGAGGTTTGCATGGATTTGATGTACATTAGGTGATGCATTCTTTTATGAAAAAGGAAAGTGCTTGGAATATTGCCCTTTACGCCTTTTTCTGCCTATCTGAGGAGAGAATAGAAAGTCTTTTCAGAATTGTGAAAATTTGGATGAAACAATATTTATTTATTTAGGATTTGGATTGGATTGCAGCATCGGGATGAGGCCCATGTCTTTGCTTGACTTTGTGGATTGGTTAGGTTCTCTATATAGGATGAAGTGTATTTCGCTTTGTGGATTGTGAGCTCTTTTGTTGCTTTGTATACTTTGTGCATACTTACTTAATTAATACAATACACTTTTACTCGTGAAAAGAGCTAAAGGAGAAAAAACATAAAACTTGGTGGCTTTCGCTTAGCCAAATTATTTTGTTATTTGTCATACACTTATTCCAACTAAAGGAACATAAACCTCCTGGAAGATCAACAATATCGCAAACTCAAGCATCAAAATCTCGCAGGCCCTAGCGCATTGGTGGGTGTCCTTTAAAAGACAATGTGAGGCCCCTCCATCAAAAGGGATCTAGATTAGGTCTTTCTTTTTTATTGCTTCCTGCAATGCAAACTCTGGAGTCATGGAATAGGATTAGCTCCCCTCTATTCAATCTTAATGCCAGATTGATGGAAACCCACACTAGTCACCATTCTCAATATATATATATATCTGTGTTTGTGTGTGTGTTGATGGAAAATGACACTAGTCACCATATATATATGTGTGTGTGTGTGTGTGTGTGTTCCAGAGGCTACTTAGATGATAGCATCATGGAATAGGATTATCTCTCATTCAATCTTAATGCTTTGATTAATGGAACATGACACTAGTCACTTATATATATATATATATATATATATATATTTTTTTTCAGGTGTGTGTGTGTGTAACAAGAGGCTACTTAGATGATAGCTTCATGGAATAGGATTAGCTCCCCTCTATTCAATCTTAATGCCAGATTGATGGAAACGACACTAGTCACTATATATATATACTCTGTGTGTGTGTGTTCCGTAGGCTACTTAGATGATAGCATGATCGTTTCTTTGTTTAATTTGAGGAATTTGCTTGCAAGAACTTATTGAAAGGCATAACTTTTGGCCTAATGATGAGGCTACTTAGATAGATAGCATGATGCTCTTTGTTTAATCTGATGAATTTGCATGCAATCAGGAGAAAGAACTTATTGAAAGGCATAATGTTTGGCTCAATGATGAGGTAAATATCTAGCACAGTCTCATTCAGCTGCAAAGAACACATGCTGAACTTGAGGCAGAAATGTCTGCTAAACATTCGAATGTAAGTTTTTCTAATGCATATTTATTCTATCTTTTGTAAGTAAGAAGAAGCATATTCATTGTATTACTTATGCTTCTCTTTCTTCCTCTGTTTTTCCAATTGTTACAGTGCTTATGAATTTGTTCAGGTTGAGAGACAATTGAATGAATGTTCTAGCTCTTTAAAATGGAATAAAGAAAGAGTGAAAGAGGTAGAAATGAAGTTGACATCAATGCAACAGGTGGGACATGTTCTGGCTGCCCTTTGTTGAACTATTGTTTCTTTTTATTGAACTATTGCTAAGCTGTCATTTCCTTTGTATCAACTACCCCATGCAGATACTTTACATTACTTATGAAGGAGTTATGTTCATCAAAAGATGTCACTGCTGCCAACTAGAGCTGCTTTCTCTGAAATCACAACTCGTGGAGTTTTCTTAAACAGATATTTGCTAGTAAGTTCTGTTTCTTTGGTGTGTGTGAGAGAGAGAGAGAGAGAGAGAGAGCTCTGAAATCACAACTGTGAGTTTTCTTAAATAGATATTTGCATCTAAGTTCTGTTTCTTTGCTGCTGTGTGCATATATACATGTGTGTGTGTGAGAGAGAGAGCATAGATCTGAATATATATATTTTTGATTAGAAACAAAACAAGTATTAATATTGAAAAGTGCTAGAAAGATATATCTACTTTATATAAGAAGAACCTATTAGGAAATTTGTCTTATAGAGTTTTAATCTATTAGAAAGGTTAGATTGACTTTTTTTTGTGTGTGTGTGTGTGTGTGTGTGTGTGTGTATATTCATAATGGATCAATGAAAAGATACAGGAGTTAATTCTCAAATTCTTTTATTTTTCTACAAAAGGATGTCTGTTGATGGATTTTTTCCGTATATGGCCCACAGAGTAGCAAAGGAATTGTTTTGAAGGAGTCAGTCTATCGAGGCCGTGGATGGCCCTGTTGTTTCGGGGAGGTTAGGCATGATTCGTCCCCCGTGGAGTGCAGGGAGGTAGGTCTCTTCAATGAGGAAGGTTCCCTGTGGAGGTTATTGATGACTCTGTGTGACCACAGACCATCCTCTGTAGGAGGGTCCTTTCACGTGGAGAGGATGCTGAAATAACTGTTCAACGTCCCGATTAGATCGTTTTCTAGTCTCAATAGATTGGGAGAGTCATTTTAGTGGGGCTCTGGCCCAAATGGCCTTTGTAGAGGGAAGACAAATTTTAGATGTTGCTCTAATTGCTAACGAGTCGCGGATTCCATGTTGAGGGAAAGGAATGTGGGCGTTATCCGCTGAATATTGTAAAGGTGTATGGGCCATATCAATCGAGTCCGCTTTTGTGATATGAAGAGTGGGTTTTGAAGTAGATGTGCTTCTTTTGCCAATCCAATTTCGATACCATGTTAAATGACCAACTCTAAAAGCCGGCTTGTAAGATTTGATTTAATATGAATATCATGCTCACACTTTGTACTTGGGTTCACATATGCCTTCTCCGGGGTATGCATTGGATCCGCCTGTTTATTGCCATTCTTGGATGCTAGGGTCCACCCACAAGGTAGGGGATCAGTTGGTTAAGAGAGGAGTTGTTGCTAGAGATGTTTTTGGGGAATTAGCCTTCTTATCGTTGATTTGTTCCCTGGTATTTAGGATGCTTGATTTGTTTTATATTTGTGTCTTCAACACAAATCATTGTCTCATTTTTTGTCCTGAAGGATTGCTGTTTCTTCTTTGCCATAACTTTATCATCCTAACATGCTGGTAGTGATATTAAGTAGGAATTTCAACATTATTTATTTTCATCTTCTTATTACCACTTTCTATATTCCTTTTGATTTTCTTAACTGTGTAGGTAAATAAACTTGTTGAACTGTACAAAGAGAGTTCAGAGGAATGGTCCAGAAAGGCAGGAGAGCTTGAGGGCGTGATCAAAGCTCTGGAAGTGAGATTTTATATGCTAATGGAGTGTATTTGACCTTGAGTTGCTAAATACTTTTATCTATTCTTCTATTCCATTACATTTTTTCTTTTATTTTCTGTTTGAATCAGACACATTTGAGCTTGGTTGAAAATGACTATAAAGAGAGACTTGAGAAGGAAGCATTTGCCAGAAAGGAATCCAGAAAAGGTATGCTTGATAGTATTCTCTTTTTTATTTGTAAATATATAAAAATGGTAATAGTATAATCATTTTGGTGGCAATAATTAGTTTGATGATTTTTTTATTCTTTATGTTTAAACATGTTCTGAGTTTTAAATTTTGTTAGCTCCTGAATTGTATTTGTTACTAAGAACATAGTAGCTTATTAAGTTGAAAAATTTACAGTTCTATTCATTTTTAATATCTCGTTCAAAACCTTGGTAAGTTTCCACTAATATTGGTTTTTGAGCAGTACTGAATATTTTATTTTATATAAACTACTTGTTTTATGAGTCTGAATTTGGAAAAAAAAGATAACCATTGGTTGATGGACAAACTCTGAATAAAAAATTTGCCATTATGTTCTGAAAACAGTTTCAAAGTAGGTTACAATCTTTTGTTATATTTTGATAGGTGATTTTGTTTCTGCATTGTGTATTTTTTAATGTTAATTCTGCTCTGATTTCGTGATATGGATTTATGAAGATCAGATGATTGCATAGGTTCAATTTGTATGACTTGCTTTAATGTGTTTTATCAAACGTTTTAAAACCCGACTAATGACTTAACCGGTGTTACATTGATTCACGGTGTTTAGGGCCCGACCGATGGTCATACTGATGAAACCGGGACCGTGAAGGTCGACTGTTTGAGCGGTTAGACCGGCCGGTTTGGTTTTTAAACACTGGTTTTATCTCTTGGATATGATTTCAGTTATTTTTGCAGGCAATATTTAACATTTGTGGAGTGTTCTTTATCACAGTTCAAGTGATGACTTGACCCTTTATCATCACTTTACCATTTTTGGTGGTTGTAGGAGGCAGCAGATTTGACGGAGAAACTTGAAAAGTGTGAGGCTGAGATGGAAGCTAGTAGAAAAGAAAATGAGCTAAGTCTTCTCCCACTCAGCAGTTTAACTACTGGAACTACGTAAGGCTTACTTACATATTCCAAAAAAAAGACTTTGTATTAAATCCATTTAAAAGCACCGTTCTTCTTTAAAGAGGAAACTAGTAGTAAACTTTAAAAATGATATGAGAACTCTAAGAGGGTTACATGAAAAGGTAATGGTTTTCAATAACTGTTTAAAATAATTGAGGTATCATTTTTTTTTTGATAAATAAACCGAGCAGTATATTAATCAAAAAAGAGAGACAGCCAATAATCCAACTGTATAAGTAGCAAGTAGGCAGGTCTCAAAAAAGATGCCAAAATACTGCACCTCCCACCCACAAGCAAAGCCTAGAGAATACACAAAGAATCCTAGTAAGAGTTAGAATATCTAAAAGTAATTTTAAAGACATTAGATAGATCCATAATTTTTGTACTAGATGTTCTAGTTCTATAGAAGTTTCTAATTTTAAAATTGTTAAGGATTAGGAAACTAAAAGGATTTCTAAATGGATTAGGAAACTAATCCTTAACAAAATAAATAAGAGGAAGGGTAATCCAAATGGACCCCTAATTATCGGTTTTCTTTTCCTCTTGCAAGAGAGCCAGTTTTAGGTCCTAATACAGTCTATGAATGCATTATCTAACATGCCCAACCTTACTGTTGAATATGCCCAACATTAGATGTACTTTTGTGCTAGATGTTCTAGTTCTATAGAAGTTTCTAATTTTAAAATTGTTAAGGATTAGAAACTGTGATTCCTAAATGGATTAGGAAACTAATCCTAACAAAATAAGTAAGAGTAAAGTGCATCCAAATGGACCCTTAATTATTGGTTTTCTTTTTCTCTTTGAGAGCCAGTTTTGTGTCCCAAGACAGTCTATGAATGTGACATTCAACATGCCCAACTTACTGTTGAATATGCCCAACATTGATCTATACTTTTTGTGTACTAGATGTTCTAGTTCTATGTGGTTTAATTTTAAATTGTTAAGGATTGGGTGGATTAGGAAACTACTAACTTTAACAAAATAAATAAGAGGAAGTGCATCCAAATGGACCCTTAATTATGGGTTTCATTTTTTCCTCTTTGCAAGAGAGCCAGCTTTAGGTCCCAATACATCTATGAATGTGACATCTAACATGCCTAACCTATCATGAATATGCTCTATAGCTTAGACTCGCACTCAGACTCATTATTTCGATGATTTCTTACCCGCTTATAATTTTGTTATATTCACTGCCTCGAATAAAAGTTTCGATGCATTTGTTTCTTAAATGTTTATCAACTTTTCGTTTGATTTGTAAGATTCAAGCTTGTAGTTTCATAATGTATTTTTTTCTAATTTATTTTAATTTAGTTTCTATTGTTCGGGGTTCTAACTGGGACAGATCCAATGTGGGATGTTTATCAACTTTTCTGACTTGAGATCCAACTGGGATGATCAAAGCCATAACTTAACTCAGGTGTGTGGAAACCCGGAAGGTATAGCAGCAAATATAGAAAGCCATATTATTCGATCCCGAGAGATGCGTGTAGACGAGAGAAATGGAACCGGTTTGTCAGGAGACAAAACTGAGTTTACGCAAGGTGGAAGGTGAAGGTAAAAACAAAATACTTCATTACGTAACTGAGGCAGAGGTAAAGCATCAGTGGATTCGCTCGAGAGGGGTTATTCAACCTTTGAAGAGTGTCAAGAGTGCCGTAACGCCTCCGCCCAGCTGCCAAGGTCCTTAGTATGAGGAGAATGGAAGACTTTGGGAATGGAGGGTATGGAGAACAAAGTCGGATATCTCCTTCTTTCGCTTCCGCTTGTTGATGTTGAAGGAAAAAACACAGCTGCTTTAGAAGGAAGGGCTTTTGAATGGGGGCGGGCCTATTGGCAGAGAAATTAAGAGGTCGGGCCTCAAACTGATGCAGAGGAAATACCCATGATTTCATTAAATCAAGGCTACAAAGGAGGAAGGGGAAGGAGAGGAAAGGAACCCAAAGAAGATAAAGTTCCTGGGGGGACATCCCGATGATAAGGCGACTTGAAGGAAACCGGCAGGTGGATAACGCTGGGTCAGGGGTGGATGTCGGAGATCGTGATCCTGGAAGGCGCTGTGGCCACCGCAATGGTGTTCGGACGGGGAAGTGGAAGACGGTGTTGAGCCTACTCCGATGGCGAAGATGGTGTAGGGTTGCCAGAGAAGGCCCGAGGCTTAACGAGGGTTTGAGGGTCGCCACCCTAAACGAAGACCTCTTATTCCTGGAGTTCGAATCGCTAGAGGAGGCGAAGCGGGTCCTTGAGTCGGGGAGAAGAAATTTCGTGAGGAGGGTCTTACATTGAGCGATGGAACTTTATCGATGTATTGCTGTAAAGGCTCAAAGCAGTAAGAAGTAATGGGTTAGAGGTCAGTTCTACCATCTATGGGAAACTGAGATCCTAAAGAAAAATAGGTGACGCTGCGGGAGGATTTTTTAATACAGGTAAAAATTACAGAGTTTAGAATGAGATGAAGTGGCCGTAATTTTGATAAAGACGACAGTTTGCCCCCTAAGTACTGTGTCACTGGAAGACCAAGACTGCTCGACACCTGGGATCCTGGTGGAGATCCTCTCCACGGTGGTGCCGATGTCTATCCCGGTAAGGCTCTAGTGGTTGCCGCAAAAAGTCTAAAGGAAAGAAGACGGAGGCATTGTATGAGATGAGAGTGGTTCATTCGTCACCAGAATATATGCGTAAGTGGGGAAGGCTGGGGCCGATGGGCGGTGACGCGGTCTTGTCGAGGCAGAAAGTGAGAAGTTTGAGGCAGCACATTTTTTGAAGCGTAGAGGAGGAGCTTATGCAGATTAGGCCTGAAAAGGATAGACTGGCGCCGTCAGGGGTGTAATGGGTCTCAGCCAGGCCGCGACGCCTTAACCGGCAGGTCGGATTCAAACGGCCGAAGGGCTCAAATTACTGGGTCAAAGACTGATCCCGTTAGAAGGCCAAACCGCAGTTTAAATGTGGATGAAAGAGAGAGTAGAAGTTCAAAGAGGCCGATCCTACACCGACAAGGAGGTCAATGAGACAGAGTACCGCTTTTGTTAGTGGCCAAAACACCGAGCTCTGCAGTCAAAGGCCCAAAAGCAAGGCCAAGGGTTTCGGAGACGAACGGGGCTCGTGTTTGGCCTCCCAAATCTAAAGGTTGCTTTTAACTGATCGGTACGTAAACGGCGTCAGCACTCCAGGTCGCTCGCTCGGCGAGAAGGGCTCGTCACGCCTAATCTCTCTAGCTGATCCCCGCTGATCCGTGCACAGTGGCCCTTTTCGATGCCACGAAGAGAGGACCGGGTCAGGGTGGACGTTAGCCTGAGAGATAAGAGGGCCGCGGGAGGTGTTTATGTCCATTTATTGTCGGTTTCCTCTCTTCGTGCCAAGGGCCCATGTAAAGACTGGCCGCCAAGCTCTGTACCTAAGGAACTGGCTCTCGTAGTTCCTGGCGGAAGAATTGAGATCACCGTTGCACTTTCTACCCAGCAGAAATCGTGTCTTCGCCTTGCTTCCTCCTCTCTCGCTTGTTTTCAGCCCTACTCTACTTTCTCCTCAGTCTTTCCGGCCCGGGGTCACTCACTGACATGAGGCAATGGGGAGGTGTGAACCGCTTAAGAGTGGTGGCTCATTGACTGAGATGGAACGGGGAGACGACATCCGGGGTTCTTAAGGATGCTGATCTAGAGACAAAGGAACTTGGGAATCTGAGTGAGGAGGGCCCCAAGACACGTTCAGAGTGCCTGGGTTATGATAATTGGGAAGACAACTGCCTGATTAAATTTAGTGAATTTCAGTGATCCCAAATTAAGCAGGATGAGGGGAGATTTCGGGGGGTTGTTACGAAAAATGTATCCTACAATGGGGTGACAAAGGAAGGGGGCATCCTACTTAATCTAGACGTGAGAGGGAGTTAAGAAAGCTGGAATGCACCATAAATCACAGGCAGAAGGCCAAAACATGGGGAAAGACGGGGAATTTTTGTCGGTTAAAAATGGAAGCTAAAGCTTTTTCGAGGTTAGAGGAGCCGAACAATCCGACAAGAGGAATATCATCAGAAATTTTATTAGTCTGAGGGTTGACTGGCTCATTCAAGAAACTAAGAGATCTGCAGATGTCTCCGCGCTGATGCTCAAGTCTGGGTGGTAGATCGGGCCGAGTGGAAGGTCATGGGAGGCAGCAGAGGGAACTGCAGGGGGTATTCTTGTGTTTTGGGATAAAAGAAAACTGGAGGTGATGGAGGTTGAACTTGGTCATTTTCTGTTATGTGAGATGAAAATATTTGGAGGATTTGCTCTGTATCTTCACAGGGTTTACGTCATTGAGATGAGCAAAAGGAATCATATGGGAAGAATCGGGGGCTCTGAAAGGGTCGGAGGGCCCCGTGCATAGGTGGAGATTTACCACAGGTTCTTTTCCCAATGAAAGGAACAAGGAGGCGTGCCTCGCACTCTATGAGGCGTTTCCAAGTTATGAATGAGTTCGGCTTAGAGATCTCCTTCGTGCGGACCTTTTACCTAGTGGGGAGGTCTCAACAATCAGTGTATGTCCCGTCTGGATAGATTTTGCAACACCGATCGAAAGCGCCAAGAATACGATTCAAAGTACTTTCCGAGACCAAACACCATGCCCCAGCTTTGTTAGACAAAGGAAGAGATTAATTCCATCCGTCGCCTTCCGCTCAGATCATGTATGAAGTTTGCATGGCTTTAAGACTGCTCAGATCGTGCAAAGCCTGGCACTTCCTGATCCTCTCATTTTGGCCTTTAGCCTCCACAAAATACTCTAAAGGTAAAATGGTGTCGGAACAAAAGAGGGTATTTGCAGAGTTGATTTACAAAAAGAAATATACCTTACAAGATACTTTTCTGGATGACTGAGAAGGAAAGGCCTGTCCTGGAAGACCCCATGAGGTATAAATGAAAGCATGAGAGAAGAGTAAGAATAATGATGGAAGAGATCCTCTATAAAACCAAGTAAAGTCATTATTGAAAGAGGATGTAAATATGAGATTCTTCTGCTGTCATCAATTCTCATACAGAGAGAACCATCTATAGACACCCCACACATAAAGAGCAGCCAAGAGTCAACAGATAAAGGGCTCCCATGTCATGCTTCCAAAGTCTCTTAACACTTAATAACTGGCAAACCGCCTTCCCATCCCCGCCATCAAAGTGATTGGGGTAGATCAAGCTTCTAAGCTAGAAGAAATGTTTACAGAGGAGGAATCCAAAGAAGAATCTCGTAGGTTTATCGGTGAAGCCCCAAGCCCGCATGGCTTCCCATCGTCTTTTCGTCTTAGTCGGGATTTCGCAAGACGAGGTTGCTGGCTTCTTTAGGGAATTCTTTGAACATAACCAGTTTGTCAAAAGTCTGAATGCGACATTCTTGGTTCTGGTTCCCAAGGGAAGGACTGTCAAGGATCTAAAGGACTTGAGACCCATTAGTTTAGTGGGGAGTATGTGCAAAATATTATCGAAAGTGTCTAATGAATCAAAAGCAAGCATGTGGGCTGATTATTTCCCGCCTTAGAATGTTTTAGAAGGGAGGTAAATCTTTATTGTAATTTAATAGCTAATGAGGCAAGGGACTCTATTCGAAGAAGGAAAGAGAAAGGGATTCTCCTGTAGTTTCATATTGAAAAGGCTTAAGTGATCACATCGTATGAGATTTTCTCGGGGCTTTCCGCATTATGGAGAAATCTGGTTCGAATTTAAAATGGATCACTGATTAACCGGGGTGCATCTTCACTGTTCTTCCGCTCGTTAACTGCCTCCGTATGGGGTTCTTTTGGAGTTCCGCAGGCCTCGAGACAAGGGGACTCTTTCCCTACCCGTTTGTTATCTAATGGAGGCCTCGAGCTGTCCGCTTAAGCATGCTTCGTGGAAGGCAATTCCCATCTCCGTCAGCAGGTTTTCGGTAGATGGAGGGGATATTGTTATTTCATCTTTTATATAGCGCCGATGATACTATCCTCATGGCTTCAACTCGGGAGCAAACTAATGTATCTGGAGAGACCGACCTCGATAGTGGCTCAAGCCTCTCGTGCTCGAAGATTAACTTGAATAAAAGTGTGATTATCCTCTGTGTGGAGGGTGGACAATGTGGAGGTGTTAATACGAGCTTGGTCTGGGTCAGGGTCCCTCCCCAACGTACTGGTCTCTCCTCTCAAATGGCCCCATGTGGCTACGGGGCCTGGGATTCCATCGAAGAAGATTTGGGACGAAGGTTGCAACCCGAAAGATGATATCTCAAAGGGGGAGGATCATACTCATTCCGAGGCACACCGTCTAGCCTTCCCATTTACTTCTTCCCTGCCTGGAATGCCAGCATTGCTGTCAAGCATCTATAAGATTCGTAGATACTTTCTCCTGGGTGGTGGCAATCTAGAGAGAAACCCCCATCAACCTAAAACAAGCCATTGCAAAAAGGAGCGGTGGTCTGGGGTGAGAAGTCTATCCAAGATACAAACTCTTTTTTCTGTAGTGGTGTCAAGGTTTGCCAATGAGAGGGATTCTCTTGGTGACTTGTGATCACACTAAATTCTGGAGGGAGACGGGGGCTAGACCAATGACATTAGGGAGGCATGTAATGTGGTTATGGAAAGACATCGAAAAGAATGACTCACCTTTTCTCAAAACTCTACTCCTTCTTAGGAAAATGGCCTGAGATCTTTTGAAGGATCCTCAAAGTGGGATCTGATGTGTAATGCATTCCCACTGCTCAATTTGGTAGCTCACAAAGATGCAAGCAGAGTTAAGCCTGGGACTCCCCGCGGAAGATGGGTCCCCTGCCTTCCTAAGACCTTTAATGATCAGAGATGGATGAGGTGGAAAGGTTCCTTCTTTCCCTTCAAAATAGGAAAATTAGGCCCTTTCAAGAGGATTGCCTAATTTTAAAGGAGACCAGGCAGGATGGCTTCTCAGTTAGACTCATGTACCGAAAGCTAATACTCTCTCCCTGGCGATTTCCTCTATTTCTCCATCCTGAATCCAATCAGTTTCCTAGTTGGTTTCTTGCTGAAGCTTCCTGGCAAGGTTTACCGACCAATTAAAGAGGAGAGGGATCCCCTCAGAACAAGTGTTTTATGTGAAGAGGAGGAGGAAACAATGTATCCATTTGCTTATACATTGCTCGAGAGCTAGGATGTCATGGAATCTTTTCGCCATTATGGATTATAACCTGGTGTTCCTTTAACGGTTCGCTAATCCTCCTTTGCCTGCAGCCGCTTGTTATGGCAAAAGCCGAAAAGAGGCGGGTCAAGGCCCTTCTTGTTCTATTCTGACTCTGTGGGAATGAAAGGAACATGTCGCCTGAGAATGAGACCCTCCGCTCTCGTGATAAATCTTCTTTGTCTGTACTTATGGTCAGAGGCTGTTGTATAGTGTTGATAACTTAAATACTTGTGAGTTTCTAACCTGGTCGTAAGATAAAGCAGAGCGGTGGTGTTCTCCCTTGTACTCCTCTCAGGTACTCTTTGGGAGCTTTGAGCTCGCTTATTAATATATTTCGCTTTTACCGATTAAAAATAAAAATTATTGACTTGGAAAGTCCTAAGGCATATTGGTCTCCTTACTTGGATTGGTGTTGAATGAAACGCAAAATATGTTAGTTATGAACTCCAAAATTTTTAAGACTATCACAAAAATAAATATAATCATATGAACTACAAAATTAATAAATATGTAAAAAACATTATTTCTATATCAATAAAAGCCTATTGGAATTGATTTAAAACATTTTTATATATCATCTTATGCTAAATACTAAATAAAATTTATTTTGTAATATATTTATTAAATTTTATTATTTTAATTTTGTACATAAACTATGAATCACATTTAAAAAATATATATTGCTTGTTTGCTAAAATTTGTTTCGAGAATTAGTTTTTGAAAACACAAAGAACACCGCAAAGGTGTTCTCTAAAAACTCTTATTTGTTCTTTAAATATAGTGTTCTTTTATGTTTTTTAGGAAAAAAAAACAATCTGGAAACCAAACATGTTTTTCTTGTTTTCTTTGTTTTTGAGAATATAAAACAGTTTTCAAAAATTGTAAACAAACAAACCCATAAATATCAATTTTCATCAAATATTATAGATAAAACCATTAAATTTTTTATCAATTTTATTTTTTATTTGAATAAATAAATTTTAGAAATAAATATATTTTTAATATATATATAAACACTCAACCTTCTCCCCACCTCTCTCTAACCCAAACCTCTATCCCTCCCCTTGTCTTTCTCTCTTTACCCGACTACAAGCCTCATCTCTCCGACAAAACCCCTCCCTTTTTCTTTCTTCTTCTCGACAAACCCCCCACCCTTCTCCGTCCCTCCGGGCCTTCCTCCACTCGCAAACCTCTCTCCCCTCGCTTCTTGCTCTAATTTCCTCTCATTCTTTCTTAGGGCATATCTCGATCCTACTGATGTTTCATCAGATTGATTTTGTCTTGGTTATTGATTCAGTAATGGCCTTAGCTAAGGTAGTACTATGTGGCTGAGTTATGCCTTCTTGGCTGAGATTTTGAACCCTGTTTTTATTTGGATAAATAATTCAGTTTGGGCTGCTGTTGTTCTTTAAGATTTGCTGATTATGCTAGTTGTTTGGAAGTTTTGTCAGATGAACAGAATAAAATTAATATGCAATAATACATGGCATCAGAAAATAATTGCCAATTGTGATTTTAGGAGCTAGGATTGAGCGCAGATGTTATAGAAGAGAGGATAAATGATTTGGTGGCTTTAGTGTTTCTGTATCATGCATTCTAGTGAATGAACTTAAGCTTTGATGGGCATCATAGACCTTCAGGGATGCTTAATTGCGGTTCTGCAGCAGTTCTTACATTGAGCCATGGACCCAAGATAAAGATATTTATCAGGCCTTGTTCAATTTGTTAAAAACATCTTATATACTGTGACAGCACATCTAGATAAGTGCCTGTGCTTCATATTTTTACTGAACTTCAACCACTGAGAAGCCTCATCTTTTAGTTGACTGATCCTTAATCCTGAATCCTTTATTTTAATCGCATAATATTTTGTGTTATGGCATCTACAAACCTCTGTTCATAATCATGTGCTAGCCATGCTAATATGGTGTTCTTCTGTGATTTAAGCACAAAATCGGATCTTCCTTTTTGTATTATAAAACTAAGTTTTGCTAATGCATGAAAAGTTTGAAATGCTTCTGATGTTAGTTGATTATATAACAGACGGTGGGATTCATTTCAAACCAATGACATGGTTGAAGATAACTGCATGCTTGTCCCCAAGATTCCAGCAGGTGTTTCAGGGACTGCATTAGCAGCTTCTCTTCTGCGTGATGGCTGGAGTGTGAGTCATTTGTATTTACTTATATTTCTGGCTTCATCTTTTAATCATTACTCTTTGTAAGTTTTTCTCTCACTTTCTTTCCTTCTGTGGTTAAAGCTACAAATGTATTGCAAATATCAAGAGGCTGTTGATGCCTTCGACATGAGCAATTGGGAAGGAAGCACCTGTAGCAATGTTGGAACAGGTAGTACTGGGCATTTTCATTTATTTCTCTTTACAAGTTGTTTAGGTTTCCATTCTCTCAATCAAGGCAGATGTGGCCTGAGTAATTATATAAGAAGCAAATTAGATGGTATTTTAGGGTTACTGGTTTGATAAGGATGAATCTTCAAGATATATATCAAGAAAGGGAATTGTATTGTTGTAATAAGCAGGAATTTATACTTTGAAATATACAGGATTAGTATTTGACGGAGTCAAATTATGAGTGCCTAATAAAGTTATAGGTGAATTGAAATTAGAGTAGTAATAGGTTGTTGGGATCTTATTAAAATTTGAGTTTCTTAGAGAAGCTTATAAATGAAGGTAATCAATGTAAATAAAATAATTGATTGATACTGATAAAAAAATGTAAATAAAAAAATTGATTGATAATTAATAATATCATATTTCTTTGTATACTGCAAAGTTTAACAAATGAACTTGATTTTTTTTTCTTTTATACCACCATTGGTGTCATAAGAAGGGTAGAGAGGATTAACATATTAGCATTTTTTTTAACTTATTGCTTCCAAGGATTGTATACTACGAGCATTATTAAGTTATAGTTATAGTTTCTGTGTGCCATACTTTTTTAGTATAGCTTATGATAATCTCTTGACTTGGAATGTGTTACGTGACACGTTTGATGGTTTGTTATTTTAGCTCAGCTGAAATTAATGTTATGCTTCATAATGGTTTATGTGGAATATTTTGTTCTTTTTATTTGTGATCAGGTTTATTTTAAAAATTTTGCTTACTTCCAGGTTCTACATGAAATATGAGAAAGCTGTAGTCATTTTGATGAGAGGTATGTACTGATATAAAATTGATGTTTGTAAATGCCTATCAAGAATTGTAGATGTAAGGATTTTGTTTTGTCAGTAATTTTGTTGGTTCCTCTTTTATGGTTTTTATAGAGGTCTATAACTTATGTTGCTCCTTTTGATTCTTTTATCTTCAAGATTCTGATGAGATATTATTTAGGTTGATTTATCCATCTAATACAAAGTATGGATGCTCGCTTAAATAACTACATAATGCAAGTTATATTCAGTATAGGTGAAACACAATCCTAATGGATTGGGGTTACATCAACCAGTATATAGATATTGCAATCATCTTTTTAATACATATTGCCTCCATTCGGGATTATGGTCTGCCTGCTCGCATACCAGCCACTGGTTCCGCCTGCGAGCCAAGGACCTCCTTTCGGGCTAGAACTGTTTCATACAAGAAGACTAATAGAGTGCGGAGGGCGCGCTCTTAGCCTTTTCTATGGCAATCCGAAGGAGAGAAACATAATCGGCCTTTGAAAATGAGACTTCGCTTTAAATAGGCTGGAAGTCAGTTTTATTGGTACTTTAACTTTAGGTCAGGGAATTTTCAGGTATGAGGACTCTTCTTAAGAATTCTTTATGTATTCTCTATGCCTTTGGTACAGGTGGTAGGCTTTGGTTCGTACCTTTTCTTCTGCCAATGGCCCGGTCATCCCCCGATACTTCGTATACTTGGGCCGATCAGCTTTTTTTGCTTTGTTAATATACTCTTTCTACTCATCAATATATATATATATATATATATATATATATATTTTGATCAAGAAAGCGTAATATATATTAAAAACGAAATGAAGCTCCCAAAGAGTACAATAAGAGGAGTACGTAAAGGAGAACACCACCACTCTCACCTATACCCCAACCAAAGTTAAAATCAACCAAAGAACTTGCCAGCACTATACACTTGAATTTCAGACCATAAGCAAGCAAGGTGAATAAAAAGAGGATTTCATCCTAAAGCCAGGGGATCTCATTCTCAAAAGTCACTTGCTTCTTTCATTCCACAACGTCCAAAGAAGAACAAAGAGGGGTCAACAAACTCTCTTTTCCGCTTTTTCCAACGCTTTTCAAGATTTCTGCTGCTTAGGGAGGGTTTGGCGAACTGTTAAGGGGAACACCCAATTATAATCCATAATGGCCAAAAAGGTTCCATACAACATCTTAGCTCGAACAATGAACAAGCAAATGGTCTATTGTTTCCTCCTCTTGTAGATAAAAAGCACACTGCTTACAAGGGTGATTCTCTTCTCTTTAATCAAGTTAAGCGTGAAGCACTCCGCCCCAGACACTTCCAAGCAAAGAAACCCATCTCTGGGGAACAATCGGGTTCCAAATGCAGGAATGCCAAGGAAATCAAGGAGAGAATTCATTAGAATTCTAAGATATGAGACTGATCACAAACCATCGCCTGGTCTCCTTTAAAAATTAGATAACTTCTCGGGAAGGGCCTAATCTTCTTATTTTGAAGGACAAGAAGGAACCTTTCCACCTCTCCATTTCCCAATCATTAAAAGGTCTTGGTGTCAGGGACCAACCCCATCAACCTTTTGAGGAGTCCTAAACCTCGCTACCGTTGCATCTTCTTTAGAGCTACTAAATCGAATACAACATAATGTGGAAGGTATTACACAAATCGCCTGCCCCCGCACTGTGGACTCTTCCAAAACCGAAGCCTCCGACCATCGCTCTCTCAAGGGAAGAAGGTAGAGTTTCGAGAAAAGGTGATCCATTCTTACTAATGTTTTCCATAACCCAAGGCCATAACCTCCCTGTCTATCAGTTCCATCCACCATCACCTCCCACCAGTGTCGATCACCAAACGCCCAAAGAGAATCCCTCCCTCATCAAGTAAACCGCCAACACCACTTTACAAAACATATAATATTCATCTTAGAAATATCAACCCCAAGACCCTCGCAACTTTTTCGAGGCAAATCGCTTTCTTCCAATCGACGAGAGGTGAGGTTTTCTCTAGATTCACCCCACCCCAAAAAGTCTCTCCAATCTTCTCCAACCTCAACAAACAATCTGCATCTAAACAAAGAAAGAAAGCAATGGGAAGGCTAGATAGTGTAATTCAATGAGTGTGATCCTCCCCTTTCGAGATATAATCGCCTTTTCCAGTCGCTAACCTTCTTCTAAATCACTCGATGGAATCCTGCATCCCTAAAGCCCTATATGAGGCGCTCCCAAGTGGAAGACCTAAATACGAGATGAGGGGAGGACTTTAATTCCCACAAATCCAAGCCTCACGCTTCGCTTAACTCCTCCACATCATTCACTCTACCCAGCTGGATAATCACACTTTTCACAATTAATCTTCGTTCAAAAGGCTTCAAACTATCAAGGTCCATCTCAACATTAGCTGCTCGTAGTCAGGCTGCAAACAGTGAGATAAGATTTATCAAGATATAATGTATTTAGAACAATATCCTCCATCTCTTTTAAACCTACAAATCCGTGAGATGAAAGCCTTTCCACAACGCTCATTTAAGCATACCGCCTTCGTGGCTTCCATTCCATGACAAAAAGGTGGGGAAAGTGGGTCCCTTGTCTTTCGCTGCCTCCGTGAGCTCTCAAGAACCCTTAAGGAAGAGCTTCATTAACTGTGAATCTGAAAAGAAGTCGAGACGCACTAACTAATCCTAACTAATCCATTTAACCAAACCCTATCTTTCCATTATCTCGGGCGTGAAAATCCCATCTTATGCGATCATAAGCCTTTTCAATATCCAAGCATAAAGAATCCATTATCTTCCTTCTTAGAATAGAATCCACGTCATTAGAAGTAAATTATAATAAAGATCAAGAATTTGCCTCCTTCTACGAACGCATTTTCGAGATCGGGAAATAATCTTCCCTATAACTTTTCGATTCTCATAGCCAACACTTTCATAAAAATTTTGTACAAACTCCCACTGTCCCACGTCTCAAACTTTAGATTTTCGAGCGCCCTTCCCTTGAATCAAGATCTAAGAAAGTAAAGATTTGTGCTTTTGACAACCGGTTTTTTTTTTTTCGATGGATAAAGAAACATGTATCAAGCAAAAACAAAGAAAGTCGCCTAAAAAGTACACTTCTGAGGCACAGTACAAAGTCTTGAGAAGGACCAAAAAACATGAAGAAAAATCCCAAAACCGTAGTTCATCGTACTCTAATTCAAGTTAAAATCTAAAATACTCCCGTCTCTATTCCCACTAGACACGTCAGTCTTTATTTAAAAGCTACAAATGAAGAATCTTTACCCATACATGTAGAAGGTCCTATTATCGAAGACCACTCTATTTCTCTCACCACACCGCCTGCAGAGTACAGGCGAATTTCTCCAATCCCTCAAGGCTTCGCCCACTTTGCTCCTCAAGCCAAAGGACTCGGCCACCGAGAAAGGAAGACCCATCCAACCCCAATTATAGCCAAAATAAGCCCCAAAGCATTCCGCCTCGAGCAAAGGAACTAAGATGGTTTGTATTTTCCTCCTCTTCACAAAGGCAGAAGATCCGCCTGGCTGCTGCCACAACACTTTACCCAAGACGCCTCCCAAAGAAAAAAAAACCCACCTTTAGCTGTGGACCATAGTGTTCCAACCGATAAGGCAGTAGTGCGGTCAGTTCTGGCCTTGCGATTCAAAACCTCATAAGAGCTTGTACTGAAGAAACACTGGGCGCACTCTTTAAGACTGCCTGGCCTCCCCTGCTTAGACCACTCTCCAGGGATGGGTCATTTTCATAAAATTCACCACCTCCCTCACTTCCTACTTCATCGAATAATGGCCTGCTTAAAACGAGGTCCACCATCGCTCGAAACATCCCAACTCTCAATCATCACCTCTTTCGAATCACAAGTTCGCACCGCTGGAACGCGATGCATAAAGTTTCCCACCCTAAACATCTTTCCAAAACTGATTCGCTACCATCACTAAACCACAAAATTTGCATTTAAACGTACCATATCCCCACCATCCTTTCCTATCTCTTCCATAAACCCGTCCTAAAACTGCTCCTAACTTCCCTTGAGCACCATCCCCCTCATGCTATTCCCCTAAATTTGCTTCTATTAGTCTTCCATAATTCCTTTCTGTTAGAAACAAAGCCATTTTCCTAACAAGGCTTGTTTAGATCAGGTAAGCCCGACCCCAAGCCGCCAACTTTTTATCCGCACACACCGTGACCCAACTCACCAAACGAGGGCTTTTCCAGTTCTCCCACACAGAAAGTCCCTCCGGATTTTTCTAGCCTTACACACGAATTCTGGATCCCGAAAAGCTGCCATAAAATTGACAGGATTCAACAAGAGTGCTTCGATATGTAACTCTTCCCCCTTGAGATATATACGACGCCTAACCTGCTACCAACCTTTCCTCGACGGTATCCCACATCCCGACCGGACTTAAAGTGAGAGCCCTGTGGGGAGGCCCACACGAGTAGGTAAGCGAGCCGCCCGCAACCAAACTCCGCGCAGCCAAGACCTTCAATATTCTCCCGCCTCCATCAGTGAAAATCTCGCTTATCTGTTGATTTTCAGCCCCAGGAGGGCCTCAAAACTACATCAAATCCATCTAAACAGTCACAAATGGTCATATATTAATGTGGTATCATCTCGCATAGAGAAGGTGTGACACCCAAATTTCCTCCTCCTCTCTAAAGACCAACACCACCTTGCATCCGTACAAGAAATTCCTCCACAAATTTTTGCTTCTTAACTCATTAAGATATCCATTCCCAAGACAAAAGATGGCGGATGGGGTCCCTTGTCGATTCCTCAGACTGAAAAAGCCCGTGGGAACCCCATCGAGCATGATCACAGAACAAGAGATGATACACCAAGAGATCCAAGGAGAATGACTTTGACCAAAACCCATTCTTCTCATGACTCAAGCATACTCCCACCTACATGATCATAAGCCTTTCAATGTCTAACTTTGCATACCACCCGCCATCGTCTTTTCAACATGGAATCCATAAAATACTCAAGACATTAAGGCAAAGATTCAGATTTGGTTTTCCTTCAACAAAAGGCTTGACGAGACTACTTTGTCCAACACCCTTCCAACCAAGGTTCAAGAATTCCCTAAAAAGCCCAAACTCACCTCACAAAAATCCCAACTATAAGACCAAAAGGCCAGGAAACCATCCGACTCCGGGGCTTTATCACTATTGGGGTTCCCAAAATTGTCAAAGAATTTCCTTCTTCAAATATTTCTTCCTGCCTTAGAAACTTGGTCAGCCCTCATCATATTGAAACTGAGACATCGGGAGAGCAGCACCAGCCAGAAAGGGTAAAGGAGACTCGAAGGCTCCAACCAGACCTTCTTTAATCTCAGGTTCCTTGACACATCTTCTACCATTGATACTGATGTTCCTAATGGAGTTCCTCCTCCTATGAGAATTGGCCATCCTGTGAAAGAAACTTGTGTTTCTGTCCCCCTCTTTCAACCAAGTTTCCCTAGATTTTTGTCTCTAGGAGACCTCTTCCAAGTCCACCCACTTCTTATATTCCTCTCTAGCCTTTTCCCTCTCCTCAGATTCTTCCAAGGACAGGGCCTTATCCTTCTCCAAGTCATCCCAAAACGAGATCCCGCTAAGGCCTCCTTCTTCGAACCTCACTCTAAAACCTTTGTTCCAAACCTCAAAACAATTCTCTTCTGTGGCCTTTACTTTGGAAGCCAAAACAAAACTAAAGGATCCAGAGAAGTGCAGGCTTTGCCACCACCTCCGAAGGTCTCAAATATATATATATATATATATATATATATATGTATGTTTGTGTGTGTGTGACGCTTTTTCATCCTTCGAGGATATAACCCTCGAAAATCTGTAAAATTTAATTTCACTTCCATTGAGCTTTGTTTATTTTTGTAACAAATTGAAACGACGGTCCAAAAACAACGTCGTTTTGGACTCCAATGCCACCTAAAAAGGCCATCCTGAGGCGAAACATACCTGCTCTTTGTGTTAGGTGATGGGTCCAGAAAGATTTTGGAAGGATGTGTGATGTGAGAGGGCAGGCTGTGCAACTCTTTTCCTTCCCAGATAGCTTTGGTCTAAAGGGCTGGGGGGGGAATGGAGGTTGGTCCTTAGGTTTATAGACTTTTTAATGAATGGGAGATGAAGGATCTAAAATACCCCATTTTACAGTCAGCAACAGAAAAGTTATCCCACATAAAAGATAGGTTGGTGGAAGGTGACTAAGGATGGTTTGTTTCGTCAAATCATGTTATGCCCTGCTGGAGGGTTGGAGTCACAAAATAGTGCATCCTTAAGGTGTTTTGAAACCTTTTGTACCCACAAAAAGTGCAGTTTTTTTTTAATTTTATTTGGGAAGCTTGTTTGGGAAAGGTTTTGTTCAGAAGGATGCACAGAGGGTTACTCTTCTAGCAAGAAGATGTCCCTTGTGGAGTGCTGATGAAATTCGAGCACTTGCTAGTATTAAGGTTCTGGGCTGTGGGCTGCTCTATTTCAGATATCTGAGCTAGTTGGCTTGCCCTCTATGTGAAAGACTTGATGCCTGGTTGGAAAGCTTTCCCTATAAGGAAGAAGGCTAGAAAGTTGTGGTTGGAAGCCCTTGTCTTTTCTGGGCAATTTGGAAGGAGAGGAATAAAATTGTTCTTGAAGATGCTACGTTTTCCTTTGATAGCTGAAGTTTTCCTTCATTAATTCTCTAGGTTCTTGGGCTGGGCTAATTTCTGATGGGATTTTCTCTGTAAGAATTCTTGTGTGTATTATCTAGTTTTAGCTGTTATTGGGCTGGTAGGTTGTTTGGTTGCCCACTCTCTTTTTGTACTGCTTGGGCTCCCTTAGATGTACTCCCTGTATGTAATGGGGCTGTCTTCTTGGTCCCTTGTTCTTTTTTTTTTTTTGGCTTGAATGATATCTGCTCACATTTATCCAAAAGATAGTTGTTACCTGTGATTCAAGTTTGCTTGTTAGAAAAGTTTGTTGTCCCTAATTAGCATCATAACCAAAAGATTGCTGATATCTATGATCAACCTATTATTATTACTATTCATCTACAACCATTACCCAGCAATAGTGATGCTAGATGGGTTTTTCCTATTCCAAAATTTTTCTTATATTATACTTTGATTTACTGAATGCACCATTGTTGCTTATGCAGCGGAACATGAGAGAATGGTTGATGCATACTCTGCACCAACTAAAATTGCGGTAATCCCTTCGAGGAGTCACACGAGAAAACAATCCAGGAACTTAAGGTTTAGATTCTCATCATTGTTATGTGTCCTGAACTTTGTCTCTATAGAGTTTGTGTTCATCCATTGGTTTCTCAGGCTGACTTGAGGAGGCAAGAACGTGACTACACTGTGGCTCAGAAAGAGATTTTTGACCTGGAGAAACAGGTAAAAATAGACAGAATATCTGATAGCTGACTATTGATAGTCTTTATAGTTTCATTTCATTTATATTCCTAATATGAAAATTGTTTGTGCTTGAACATTTTTAGCCTATATTTCTTGGCTATTGACACAACATGGGATTGAGACAGCTTTTAAAAAAAATAATGTAGACTGGTGAGATATACTGACAGAATAAATAACATGGACTTGGTGAAGATACCAATGAATTTGAATATTTCTGTTTCAATGCAATTATAGTTTTAGATTATTTCGCTTGTAGCTGGAAGCTACTTTGATTGATGCCCTGATGTTTTGTTCAAAGGTGAGGTGCAAAGAAAGTAAGTTGTAAAGGTATATAAAGGCGTAATATGTTAAAGGTAATGTAGGCAGAGGTGGACTGGTAAGGCTGGGGAGGCCCCAGACCACTGTACAAAATGGATTTTAGTGGTTTTATTATTTCATGCATTTTCAGTGGACGTTATGGAAGGAAAGGAACAAGTCAGCTTTTGAGAACGGTATTCTCTCGTTCATAGGTCAATCTACTTTTGCACCCCGTGATCGTGAAGTAAGTTGAATAGTATTGATGATTTAGATTCTTTGGTGGATTTTTGACTCTGCTGGGGTATAGATGGAGTTGATGGTTTTTCGGTTTCTTTTGTATACCTCTAGTGTACCTTGTGTTTCTGTGCTCTTTTGATCTATATGGCTTTTTACCTAAAAATAAAAAAATTTCATGTGTCATGATTGTAGGTGGATAAGCATCACTATATGCATTTAAGCAAGTGCTTATCTTCTACTTAACTTGACTTCAAAGCTTGATGTGGCTGATTTCAAATCATCTCGATCTTGAGTTCATAGATAGCCTAACACAGAAGGGCCATCCATGAAAACCTAAAGCAACTTTACCCTATGTCACTTACTATCTAGGGCATGTTTGGTTTGCCTACGCTTAAACTTCTCTCTTTGAAATGAAGCCAGGTACTTTGCAGTCTTCGAGAATATATTAAAATTTTGATTTTTATTCAAAATCGTGGTTACGTAATACCATTTAATCTCTTAGAACACTCTATAAGTTTTAAAACTCAATTTTTTTCAATCAAATTATCATTTTTGAAATGTGTATATAAGGTCTCAACTTCTTCAGATCTCAATCCCACCTCATAAGAATCTAGAACGCGAATTTTTAGATATATATATTTTAAATTGTGAAGTGAGCAATTGAGTAAAGGTGTTATGAAGACACTAAAAATGATGCCCCAAAGTATATAGGAAGTATACATACACCCCTAAAACCTTACCCAAAAGAGAGAGGGATAGAAATAACCTAACTCTACTTATAAGGATTCACCTCGATAAGGCTTACACAGAGCTTTAAATATCTAAATACGCCCAAATCAAGACCATAAGTTGTGGACAAAAGAATATTTCATCCTGTGGAGTATGAACAGGAATATCGATATTATCAAAGGTTATCAAGTTTCTTTTTTCTATCCAAAAAATGCATAATGGGGTAGCCTTACAACATTTCTTACTAACTTTTACCATAAAGGATGCTTTCCACCTAAGAAGCATCTTTTTAACTGTCGAAGAGAGAACCGAAGACACCCAAAGGAGAGAAAAGCAGTTGGTATAGAATCCTCACCTTTGCACAATCGAGAAGAATATGGTCAACTGTTTCTTTTTAAGAAAGGGAAAGAAAGTACTTGCTTTCCAAAGAGAGCCCTCTGTTTTGACCTGATCCAAACTTAAGGCTTTCCCCTATGTTGTCTTCCATGCGAAGAAGCCCACGTTTTGGGGTGCACAAGATCACCAAATGATGCATCATGGGAAAGTGATGTATCTATAGTCACCAAGATTGAATAAAGAGCTTTCACCAAGAAAGTCTCTTTCCTCGAACCTGTCCGAACCATCTTATCCTCCTCATCTTAAGACAATCATGTTGCTTGAATCCCCATGAAAAGGAGTGCTACGCACTCACCTCCGAATCATTAAATGGTTGTGAAAAACTAGGGGCCCATCCACGCACAACGCCATAGATGCAACTTCTTAAATCTAATGTGGCAATTGATTTTCTTAAATTTCAAAATTCATTTTGAATTTTCCAATACATTTATTATAGAACATAGATACATGTTAAATACATTCATTTTTTATGTATTTACTTCTAGTGAATAAAGAAAGAATAAAATGTTCACATTTATTTTATTTCTTTGTTCTTCAGATTCTGAGTATAAAATAGGCAAGAATGGAATACCAAGGCCTTCAAATTATGTGTGTGAACTTTATTCGAGAAAATGATATGCTTGGGGAGCGTGGTTGATGTGATGGTAAGAACTTTTGGGGGGTTTATAGGTAAAGTGTTGGAGGGTTTGTTGGGGTTCCTGGTTCAAATTCCAATGGGGGTGATTAATGTTTCAGGTGACAGTGCTTTTAAGAATGCCGAGATAGCAGCTTCTCAGGATCCGTGGGTCATGATGACAATGGTGCAATTACTGCTGTTAGATAAGACTGATGCAGAGTCTAATTCTGATGAAGTAATTTCAGAACGGCTTGTAAGTCTGTTTCCCTTCAAGTTCAACTCTAAGCTTTTTCATAAATATATAATATTTTGTTGACATATTTTTGACAAACGATACAGAGTTGACTTTAGGACATAAATGATTAGTTGATGCACGTTCAACTCCGAAGCCTTGTACGCAGCCTTGCTGGCCAACTTGAGGACAAAGATACGGAGTTGAGGGTAATAAAAGAATTTTGTTCAATTATGACGGCTGTGATATTGGATTGCTTTCTCTTGGACTAGAGTAGTACCAATTTTGCCTGCATGGAGACTTGTTGATATTTAGGTTTGCTGCTGTACTGTGGAATTGCAGGAGAAGTTTGAATCCGGAGCTTAAAAGCATAAGCTGATGAGGCTGCTCTAAAGTTGCAGCAGTGTTAGAAAGAGCTGAGGGAGTAAGGGGTGTATGATTGAATCACTTCACACTTCTGTAAGTCCCTTCAAGCCCAAATGTTATCTTAGTCCCTTTTAGTTGGCTTGTTCATTATTCCTACACTGGAGCAATGGCACATGATTGTTTATTTTTTTTAATTTCTCATATTTTTCTTTGCATAGGTTGCAATGTACAAACGGTTGTATGAGGAGGAACATAAGCTGCATTCATCTTTTCCTCATTCTGCAGAAGCAGCTCCAGGTACTCCCTTTCCTCTCCTTATTTAAATTTCATCTATTGATGAAATGAATACGACAGGTCACACTTTTGTCAAACAGTTGGCCTGAGGTAGGACAATAATTAAGAAAACAAATGAAAATCATTATGTTGGAAGACAATGGGGAAGAAAGTCCTAGGATAGAGATGATAGAGAAGAGAGAAAATAAGCAAAAGGGAATAATGGATGTAAGGTTGAGATGCTATCTTATTAAGGACAAGAGTAGTTTGATATTGGCATTCTCTTTTTTGATAAGTAAAAAGTTGATTTTGAATTCTACCTCGCTCTATGGGGTTGATTATCTCCTAGTCTTAGAATGTATTTGTAGAAGGGAGACAAAATCTTGACGCACTGTTAATAGCTAATCGTAGCCTCGCCTAATTTTGTAGTGAAGTTATTTCGTAGAAAGTATACCTTTGATATATCAGCGCATTGATATGTCGACTGTATGTCAGAGATACTCCTATGGATCCAAATGTCAAACTGATATGAGGACAAGGGGAGTCTCTATAAGATCCAACGAGATATCAATGACTTGCAGGTAAACTGAACTATCTCACTATCACTAGGCCCGACATTTCTTTTCCCGTGAGTGTTGTTAGTCGGGCCTCCTACAATCACCTTTTATGATGGCCATCGGGATGTCGCACTGTGATTCTCCGTTATGTCAAAGGGAACACTGTGTCAAGGGTGTTGTATGAGAACATAGGTCATGCCCGCATTAAGTTGCAGTATGCAAATCAAGTGGTGTTCACGATCGATAGACGCTCTACATCGTATTGTGTGTTCATCGGAGTGTGATTTAATATCTTGAAGAGTAAGTGAAATAAGATGGTAACTAAATCTAGCGCCAAGTCGTGAGTATCAGATATGGCCTGCAAATACGCAGTTAACTCATATAATAAACATTTCCAAGAGCGCATTTAGGGCGACGTAACAGATGAAGCTTATATGATAATCACCGTTTCTGTATATTTCATCTAACCCGGCCTATGAGAGATTCAATCACATCGAAGTGGGATGTCCACTTATTAGAGAAAAGATTGCATCGGGATGGACTACTAGTTTATTAAATTTAATGACCAACTGGGGCAGAGATTCACTAAGCTCCCTTAGAGGTCTCTTGGGATAAAGCATATGTGACAAGTCGGGTGCTTTAATCTATATGCTCTACTCGAGGGGGAGGTTATGATTGGGCTTCTTCGAATCCATTTCAGATTCTTATCTTTTCTCTTAGTCTCCTAGTTAGACTCCTCTAATCTTTGTTTTATTTTTCGTTTCTAACACTAACAGATATATATGTATTTTTTCTCCTTTTGTAAATTAATCGAGAATAAAGAATTCCTTTTCCTCAACACTATCAAAAGAAAAATCCGCCATGTCAAAATCATGCACTCTTAACACAGACACAGACTAAAAGGGCTTATATCTTTGGAAAAGAAACTGAATGCAGAATGGAAGAAAATGTTTTTTAATTCTCATTCATAGTAATCATTTGAAAGATATACAGATCTATTTCACTACAATTAGTCTAGAGAAGCAGTATGTATGCTTGTAGGAAAATAAACCTACTAAATAGGAATTAACCACATTTAAAATAGGCATCAAACCAGTTGGAGATAATTTTTAATTCCTCCTAACCTGTTACACTAAATTTTCCTAAATCTTTCCACAGAAACAAAAATGAAAAATTCTCAACCTTTATACTGAAAACAGTACAAATAATGTAGTGGTGGTTTTAACTCATTAATCCTTATATTTTATTAATGGAAATAATTACAGAATAATTTTTGATTTAATTGACATATAATCAAAATCAAACTTTACAGAACACAATAACAGTAATATATATATATATATATATATATATATATATATATATATACACACACACACACACACATGGACACACTGTCAAAAGCGCACGATTCACGATTCGGAGGTGAGCGATCCACTCTTTCAAAGAATAAAATAATGCTTGAATCAGTATAAAATTGCGAATCGATTCATACATGAATTGATTTAATACCAATTTCAACAGACTAGGAAATTGCAAAAGCCAACAAAAATAAAAGATTGAAATACCTAAACAAAAAAATCCTTACACTCAGAGAAATTGATTAACATGGAAGAAACAACTCCAAACTTTTGCAATACGAATAGGAACAAAAAAAGGAGAACAAGACCAGAAGTTTACTGGGAAGAAGAAGAAGGAGAACAAGAGGACTTGGTTATGGTTGGAGAAAGAGAGATTGTGATGATGATGACAACTCAACTCGAGAGACGGGGTTTTAGTTTAATTTTATTAGTAGTTAATTATCAGGATGAAATGATTTTATTAACATTAGTTTATTCAAATAACCAGACCGCATTCGGATCTCTTTTAACTTCTTTTAGACTCAAGCTGGTAACTTGGTATGGTTTATTTGAAAATATTATGTTTATCATTTAATAAATATTTAAATAGCTTACAATTTAGGAATTTTATGAATTGTATATTTTAACTATTATAAAAATGGAAGCGAATTTAGCTGAGATTCGATTTGATTTCATTCTAATCAACAATCAAGCATTTCGATTTTATTTAACAACTATATATATATATATATATATATATATATATATATATATATATATATATATATATGTGTATATATATATATATATCACTAAGTTTGCTATTACTCGTAGAGGGAGGCAAAAGAAATGAAAAGGTTTGTCAAGATGATTTAACCTCTCAGGCTACAAAGTGCGGGGTTGTAGGGAGGTTTGGTGGGGGAAGACGACTATGAATCAACTTAAAAATGTGGTTTTTCCTTTAGCCAAATAGCTTAGTCTCTTTCGTGGCAAACGAAAGAAGTCTTCGAGGCATCTTTATCCACCACTTTAAGATTTGGGGGCCAGGGACTACCTTTATTCTCTCTTTAGAAGGTGGACGGGAACTGTCCCTACCGGTTTAGCCATGTGGTCAATTGCCTTCCCTCTCAAGAAAAAAGAAGCAAAGTCACATAGCAAATTCTGCGTTTGCTAGGCAATTTGATCGAGAGGAACAAAGTTGTGCTCAGGATGAGCGGTTTTCGCTTGATAAATGTAAGTCCTTTTAAGGTCTTTTCAGACTCGGGGCAACTATGATTCTCGATGTGGACCTTCATGTAAGATGCTTGTCAGGTTTTCCGTAGTCATTTGGCAGCCGGTAGGTTTTGTCTTGCCCTCTTTGCGGTCGCTCTCGCCCTTCGATACTTCGTACTCTTAGTGGGATGCCTGCTCGCTCTTCTCTTTAATATACCGCTTTGTTTTGCCGTATCAAAATATATATATATGTAAAGAGTTTTAAGACATTATATACTTATGCAAAAGTGTTGAGGAATCTTTATCCGAAAATAATCGATCCTCTCATTTTCTTTCTATGCTTTGATAATTACTTATTCTTCATCCATTTATCATTTTATCTCATCGATTATTGTGATGGTTTATTTGTGTCAAAATATGTTGAATTGATTATTCTCGTGAGGACACTCGCGCTTGTTTAGATGATTTTTTATCAAATGAGACAATTATATGACTAAAAACCTATTGCTTATGAACGATTTGCTACAAAGCCCTATTTCCGGAGAGGCTTCCAACTGCTACATTTCAATGTTGCATGCATTTAGAATATGCTAGTGGGAACCCATCCTTTTTTTTTTTTTTTGGTAGGTAAGATGAGCAAGCATATTATCAAAACAGGGCTAAGCCCTACGGTATACTGGTTGTATACAAGAAAAGCAAAAAGACTACCTACCACCCAAAACTGGGAAAACCATCGACACACATTAATAAAGCTGCGGGTACTCCCCTCATTCAAGTTGCCAGCCCAAGAGGCAATGGAGTAGATGGAGTGTTTTATCCTATTTGGAGAGAAGTTTAGATTGTCAAACGTCACTCTATTTCTTTCCTTCCACACTACCCATAGGATGCTAGATAGAGCTGCCTTCCAGAGCTTTTTAGCTTATTTTCTTACAGGAAAAGTAGACCATCCCATCATTAAGTCTTAATCAGAGGGCTAACCCATTCCACTTGACAAAGCCGTGAGGATGGCCCAAAATCTCCGGTATCAAGGATGCTGCAAAATAAGTGATCTAAATTTTCCTCCTTCTTCGCACATCGGCATTATTTGCGAGGCCGAAAAACACTTACTTAGAGGGACCCAATCACCCAAATGAGGCCTTCCGGTAATTATCAAAGATGTGCATTTTCCATGTGCCTATAATTTGCCTTGACTGAGATATCGCCTTTCTTAATCCAAGATCAGCATAAGAGATTGTGTCCTCCTCCCTCTCTAAGAGAATCATATTAACACCGAGATAGAGTTGATTAGCCTTTGAGCTTCATTTAGCTCCCAATCATTGAACGGTCTGAAGAACCTCAAATTCCATCCACCTTCACCCCTTGAAGACTTTCTACATTTCCCCTATTATTTCCTTGATGTAGTACTGCATAAAGGGTCGGGAATGAGTTGCAAAGTTTTATCTCCCCATTCCACTTATCTTCCTGCAAAATCTCTGGTCGACTTTTTCATTACCTAGCACTAGCTTGTCAATATGTTTTTAGTTTGATCGCCTTTGGCTTCTTTGGAAACTATACTCCCAACTTGGTGTAATTATAATTTTTAGTTTGGATCGCTTCTTCACTCTGAGATTATCTTCATGGCTGTCTCCAACTCCATTTACCAAGTAGTGATTTGTTCAAATTCTTCCGCCTCTTACTCCCAAATCGACTCACTTTCAAGCAGCTTTTGCAAACTATACCCTAATTCACTTAATGAATCTTTTGTCCAGGTTTCCCCCACCCCAAAGGAAATCCCTTTGGATTTTTTCCAACCTTAACTTTACCCTTGTAGGCATTCTGTACAGTGACATTGTATAGATGGGCAAATTAGATAGTGTGCTCTTAATCAAAGCCGCCCCTTTGATATATATATTGTCTCTTCCAAAGAGCTAACTTTTTTTCCCATATCTGGGTTGATTTACGCCTATCTTGTGGTGCTCTAAGTAAGTGGTGGTGCGTGTCTACCTTCCTATAGTCCAATTCTAGGTGGGAACCCATTCTCTCTAAGTCTAATATCCTTGGTGAACATATTGTTTTTATGCTCATTTTGAGTTAATCTCACTTCACTTTCTTTGATTAGTATATGTTTTTTTAAATATTTATTTCATATGTATGACTAACTCTATTTTTTGTCTCATTGGATGCAATGTACTTGGTTGTTATAGAAAATGGAAGGAAGGACCTCATGCTTCTCCTTTGAAGGCCTTGTGGTATGGAGGCAAAGACATTTATGCTCCTTATATACTCCCTCCTCTTCCTCCCTCTCTCTCTCAAACAAAACAAGGAATCTTATCCCTAGTCATGGCATATGTCCTCACTCCTTTCGTGTCCTGAATTTAAATTAATGACCAGGCCTAAACCATGGATCGGGCCTGCTATTCATTGATCTCAGACCTACCTTGATATGGAGCCAAGAGAGATTCCAGACTGACATCAAAGGCCAATATTCTTCTTATAATTGTTATTATTACAAGGTTGCTTCAGATAACTGAATAGGTAAGCTGATTATTGGTAGGAAGCCAAAGACCCAAGAACAAGCGCTGAACGTGTCAGATCTCTACAAGAAGATTTGGCAAAGTCTCGGCAAATTCAATATCTCCTGTCCCTTTTTTCCATTGATTTTTGCTTCGGAGGTTTTGTTGATTTTAAATAAACTTGCAAGATTAAGGATTTGAGTTTTGCTTGTTATTATTGTTGTTCTTTTTTTTTTTTTTCCAGTGTATGTGTGTGTGCACAGCGTGTGCGTGGGTGGGTATGTCAGCTATGAGAAAGGCCCGCGCAGTCAGTGTGTGTATGTTTTCTTTCCGATGGCTGGACACCCCAAAAAATGTCTAAAGCTCTTCTTATGCAATCCAATTGATCTTTTTGCCCAGCAATTATCTTCAGTTGACCTCTCAAGATTCCAAAAGAGAAAATATCCAACTCTTTACGAAGATCCCTAGGAGATCTTAATTCAAGTATCATCTCCCTCTTTGAAATCCATAACAATATTCAAGTCCCCTTCTATTGAAAGTTCTAATTCTATAGATTGCTCTTTCTGTCTAAGTCTTATCAATTCTAAGATTATGACCTCTGTTGCTGATCAAAACCCAACTGCATAACTCAATCTAACCATCCTTAATTGGTCTAGTGCTATCTACAATGTGTCCTATCAAGATTTAATTTTAATGTCTTGAAGGCTATTAGTTAATAATTCTGATCAAAAGCATGAATAACTAAAGATCAAAGGGGCTGTTCAACAAAAAGTGGTTAGAAATATGAATTTGATACTTAGTTGAGGGTTTGCTCAAGTGATAAAGGGATGGGAAGGATTTGTGGGATGTTCCACATTC